>CAUYQV010102390.1:0-15976 GCA_963574575.1 Galagoides demidoff
GTGGTCCCAGCTACTTGGGAGGCGGAGGCAGGAGACTCACTTGAGCCCAGGAGTTGGAGGTTGCTATGAGCTGTGATGCCATGGCACTCTACCCAGGGGGATAGCTTGAGGCTCCATCTCAAAAAAAAAAAAAAAAAATTAGTTGTCTATTTTTTGAGACTTTGGGAAGAAAATGCCCCATTTATTTTCAAACTTGAAATATTTCTGTACAGAGACCATATATTTGCTTAATAAATATTATAAATGTTCAAAACAAAAAAAGAGAAGCTTTTCTTGAAAAAAAGGCTTTGCTCTTGTATCAGATGCCACCAATTAATACCAGGACTACCTAATTTAAACTGAAAAGAAATGACTAGAAGAATATTGTGAAGTTCATGGAATCTCTAGGTAGCCTGGAAAATCAAACCCCAAAAATGGGTCAAAACCAAGGAAAATTAGGAGGCCCAACAGTACAGTCAGAGTCGCGGCCTGGGAGCAACTGAGCTCTGATGATGTGGTCATCAGCACTGCTGCCCCAGTCCGTGCAGCTGCCGGGCACCCTGAGAGGCAGGAGGTCCTCAAGGGGCTGTTTACTTTTGATTGACCCAGTCAAGATCAAGTCCTGGTCATGTGCCCACCTGGCTTTGGCCACAAGAGGAAGAAGGTCTGAAACTTTCAGCTTCTTTCCTATAAGGCTAAGCCTTGACTTCTTAGCAAGCCTCTGAGTACTGGAGGGGAGTGGATCTGCATGTTGAACAGCAATAATAATAATATTTATTATATGTGTGTATATATATATACAAAAAATACACTGTATATACTATACCTGAAATTTCAACATTTTGAGTATTTACCACTTATGTAATAAATTTTGTTTCTGTTTTTTGTTGTTTAAAAAAACCCAGAGAAACGTAGATTCAAAATAAATTATTGACCTTAAGAAATTTCCATTATGACAGTCAAATATATATATATGGGTCTTCAAGCAGTAATGTCAGTAAAATAAGCAGAGAATTTTGATCTGAAGAATCAAAGACCAGTCCCCATATTTGAATATGTTGCTGATGTGGGCCGAGCAGTAAAGTCTCGCCGAGCAGGTGGTCACAAGCCACAACACTTTCTGTAGATTGTCACCGTTTGCTGATTCTTGTAAGGGGTTGAGAAACTGTCGGATTTCCCTCCCTTCAGATTATTCCCATTCAATTTTAAAAATGTATCTTTATTTCTAAAGTGAAGATAAAGTATCTATCACTGAATTACTACAAATATTTGGCTTCGAGGGCTTTTGATTATTTATTTTGCAGAGAGGAAGAGGTTTTAAAGTAGGAGCAGTTTGCTGCAGTCAACCCAAACGGCTCAGCTCTGTGTGGTTTTGTTTAATTTCCCCTCTCCTGCTATTACACTGTGTCAGGAACTGAGATAAGGGACTTTTGCTTATCAAGTAGAATGGCAAATCTAACAACTACATTTCTAACAGAATAGTGGGAATAGTGAGAAATCCATCTCTGACAAGAAGTAGCAAATTCACAGGTCGCTAATCCATGCAAGAATTTATTATACAGAATCTTCTCCCTTTGCCCTGCCTCAGAAAGAGCAGCTCAGGGGATGCCGGAGACCCATATGGAGTGCTCAGAGCCAGGCCTGCCGTTGCTGGATAATTGTGTGTGCCTCAGAGCAAAGACGGATTAATCCTAGCAAGTAGGGAAGTGGTAATTGGTGACTGACATTGGAGGTTTTCAGAGAGACCAGAATCAAACAACATTTTTCCTTTTACTATGAGCAACAGAGTTTTCCATTGTTGCAATCAATTCCCTGTGCAGTAGCTTAGTAAAATGAAAGCAAACATTATTTGGAACATTAGCCATAAGTCATGCAAAATTCCACAGCTCCAATTAGCATTTGAATAATAAATTGAAATGAACCCACAAATAACATGTCTGAAGCAAACGAATGGCAGAAAATATATTTTTTAAGTATATTACTATCGGAGGTGGCAAGAGATACAAATTAATACTGGAGTTTGACATGAAACTGTATATTATTTGATTCATTAATATTTATGGAAACTTACAAATGGTTTGTGATTTCCATTTCCTGAATTGAATCATACAATGAGAACTCGCCAGAGAAACCAATTAATATTTCCAGTACATTCTATTGTTATAATAAATGGTAGAACGGCTCAGAATAGCTAACTGTGGAATCCAAGGGGCGTCCGGAATGGCATATTTACCAAAGTCTACATTAAAGGTAAACAAAGAAGACAATTTGAGACTGTTGGAAAGAATCACAGCAGAGAAAAAAATCTGATTGAGATTATCAACGGTGTAGTCAAACTCTGTGAGATCAGCGGTGTGATCGTGAAAACAATTATCAGGAGGGAGAACGGGAAAAGAGATCAAGGAAATTTCGATATAGGAACTTAAGTGTTCAGAGAAGATTTATTCATTCACAGATTCTATTCTCAAGCAGTTTTTGAATAGCTACTATTTCTGAGCCCTGTGGTAAAATCTTGCGATTAAAAAGATAAATACAAACTGTGCATTTTTAAAGATTCTCACAAATCATTAAGGAAGATGACAAACAGAGATTGTGTAAAAAACAATGGGACAATCCTATAATGGACTTAAGTTCCAGGAAACGATTTAACAGACGTTAGCAGGAGGCACTCCGATCTTCTGGTAGGCTAGTGGTACCGAAAGTAATGCTTACGGAATCAATAATTTTTATACATGTGATCAGTTTGTGATCACATAGAAAAAAAACCACAATGTAATTTAAAACATTCACCATTATGACAGCAAGAATCAGATACACATTTAATGTTTATAAAGAGCATGAGGAACCCCCAAAACTTATTATTTTCTTTCTTTGAATGACTCTGAAGCCCTGAGGGCTTGACTGATCATTCCTATAGACTCACATATATGGCTCTTTTGTTCATTTACTGCCCAGTCAAGTTCTTTGAGTTAAAATAACTGAATAAACTTGAATGTGTGATTTTTGACTCTGGTTCAGCTTAGAAGATCCAGGTACTGAAGACTGCAGTGGAAAAGGTGAGGTGTATAAACTTCTGTGGTTTGTCATAGAGCATCAAAGTGGCTGATTTTTTTGGCAAAAGCCTTAAAAAAGATTGTCGGGGAATATTGCGAGATTTTAAAGGACAAGTTTGGAATCTTCTGAACAAAGGCTATGTGATTTTCATGCGGTCCTCTCACAATCTTATGAAAGTAAATGGTTACTTTGGGGGAATGAGAGATGTACTTTGTATAGAAGTGGGAGGGAACTTAGAAAATGTTTGTAATTGGGGGGCCATAAAATATTTCAGAATGCCTCTTAGAATTAAGCATTGTGAAGGTTATCATCTGATAGGCAAGTTATGTTGTAATTCCAGTTAAACTGCCAAAAATTCTGGCAGGGCAGAGTCCCTGTGCCCTCTATTCTCACACTGCATTGTTCTAGAAGACTGAAGACAGAGGAGGAGAAAACAGATTGGTGTTATCTGAACACGACAGGGCCACTGTGGGAAATTCCTCTCTCCATATCCACTTCTACACTCACCTCAGTGAAAGATGAAACTCCGTGCCTTCCAAAATGTACAGGATGCCAACAGCCCAGGAGTGGCACTACTCACAAGTATATGGTGCTACTCACAAAGTTTCACACAAGATATTTTTTAGAATAAAGTCACCAGTTGTCCCACCACCACTTTGAAGTGTTCTGATACATGACGCCAGACACACAGGCACACCTCAAATCCCAGGATTTCCACATCCCACGGCAATAACGATCAAAAGTTTGGTGCAAATCTTTCCAGAATATTGTCCACTTCATACGGACATATACATTTTTAAAAAAATAGACCTTATATTTAAAATAGTTTCATGTTCACAGCCAACTTGAAGAGGAAGATACAGATTTCCCATGAAGCTTCTTTACCACAAAGAATCACCACGCCACCACCACCACCAGCTGCAGGGTGATCTACTTGTTATAACCTATAAACCTACGCAGACATACCTGACACCCCAAATCCTGCTTGAGATTAGGTTCACTCATAACAATGTACATTCTATGGATTTTTCAGAAAACTATATTACATGCATCCAACACTATAGCAGACATACGATTTTAATAGATATTTTCATATTTCACAAGTTATTTGAAATTTCCCTTTTCGCTTAGTATGCTTCTGTTTAGGTCCATGTAAACCTACCTTATTTTTTGCTAATATCATTACATCTCATAAGCATATGAATTTTAGGTAGAAATACATTACTGATAGTTTTCTATTTTACTTTTCTGTCACAAACAAGGTTACAGTGATATTCTTGTTAATGTACATGGTCTTGCTGTCATGTCATGAAGCTCTGGAGACCATATGGATAAATCATGGTTTTTGGAAATATGAAAAAGCTTATTAATTAATTAATTTTTTTGAGTGCTGTTGGGTCATCATAGCTCACAGCAACCTCAGACTCTTGAGCTCAACTGATCCTCTTTCTTCAGCTTCCCGAGCAGCTGGACTACAGGTACCTACCACAACACCTACCTAGTTTTAGAGATGAGGTCTTGCTCTGGCTCAGGCCAGTCTTTAGCTCTTGAGCTCAGACAATCCACCTGCCTCAGTCTCCCTGAGTACTGGGATTATAGGCAAGAGCCACCATACCCGACCAAGTCTCCTTTTTAAAAAAATTCTGGTTTTGTTTGTATCTTCTCTCTTTATTCTTCATCTAGCTGAAGCGTTGTCAATTTTATCTTGAAAAGTTCAACTTATTTTCTGATCCGTATTTTTTTAGTCTCACTTTCATTTATTTCTGTTGTGATATTTATTTTCTCCCACAAATTTTGAGTGTCGCTCCTTCTTGTTTCTCCGATTCCTCGAGGTGCATCATTAGATAACTTATTTGAAGAGAGCTCTTTCTACTTTTTTGTTGTAGGCTTTTTTTTATTATAAACTTCTCTCTTATTACTGCTTTTGTGGTCTCTTATAGGTGTTGGTATATTGTGGTTTCATTTTCTTAATTTTCTCAAGCCATTTTTCTTCTTATGGATAATTTCTTCATTCCCATTGGGTATTAGGAACAAGAAGTTTAGTTTCTGTGTCTTTTGTGTTTTTTGAGGTTCTTCTTGTTATCAATGTTTAGTTTTATTCCATTGTGCTGGAAATGGTTCTTATTATGTTTCTACTTTTTTTGAACTCGTTAAGGCTTGTTTTGTGCCTGAGATACAGTCTATTGCAGAGAATGTTGCCTGTGTTGATGAAAAGATTCTGCATGCTGCAGCAGGGGGGTGAAGGGTTCTGTGAAGATTGGTTGGATCTGTTTGGGGTTTTGGCATAACTAATGTTTCTTTGTTGATTTATGCCTAGACGGTCTCTCCATTACTGAGAGCGACGTGTTGAAGTCGCCTCCTGGTTTTGCATTGCAGACTATCTCTCCCTGTAGATTTATTAATCTTTGCTTTCTGTATTTTGAGAGCCCCTTCTCCTTTCTCAGTCTTTTTCCTTTCATTCTCCCCTGACTGTATTTTCAAATAGTTTATCTTCAAGCTTACTGTTTCTTTTCTCTGCCTAATCCATTCTGCTGTTGAGAACCTGTGACTATTTTCTTTAGATTAGCAAATGTATTTCTCAGTTTCCAAATTTCTGTTTGATTTTTAAAAATGATTTCAATGTCTTTGTTAAATTCATCTGCTACATTTACTAGTGGATTTTCGGTGTTATCTTGGATATTATTGAGTTTTCTTAAAAATCTCTAGTTTTGATTCTTATTTATTTATTTATTTATTATTGTTGAGGATGCATTGAGGGTACAGAGAACCAGGTTCCGTTGATTGCCTTGGTTAGGTGAAGTCCCTCTATAACTGTGTCTGTTTCTGATTCTTCATCAGAGAGCTCGCAAGCTGCCATAATTTTGGGGGTCCATTGGTGGCTCATGGCTCTGTCTCACCGAGGAGACCCCGGCTCCTGTTGCTATTGTTTCCTGTGCCCACCCATCAAGTCACTGCATTCAGAGGCTGGTTATTTTTTTCAGTCTTCTCTGTCTGGCTTGCTGTACTTTTTATAGGATATATTTGCATAGCAATTCTTTGTATAATAACTTACCTATTGTCTTTTTTTCCTCTTCTTTCTCCCAGTGAGTTGCTGCCTTCTTTTCAACATTAGATGATGCCTGAAGCCCAGGTTTGCCTCGGTACCAGTTACTAATCAGGGTGCCATCCATCCCAAATGGAGGGTATTTCAGAGGGGATGTGCTGGTCAGGGGGAGGCTGGCCCTTACCTTAAAGGCCACATAGAATAAAACTTCCACAGTGCGGGACTACTGACCAGCCTGTCTGATTTGGCTTCAACTTTGTCAGAGCCACAGACCTAACATTCAGGGCTGTAATATTCTGCCTCCCTCTTTATCTCCGGCTGTCCCCAAGGCATTTCTCTTTCAAGGCATTCCTGATGCTTCCTGTGGTTAAGACAGGGATAGATCTCCTGCCTAGGAGCCGAAAAAGATGGGAAAGCTGGTTCCTCACTTTTATCTCTTTTTCTGGTCTAAAAATTCACAAGTTGTCGGGGAAAGGATTTCTGTGAGTTTGGTGCCGAGGAGACTGTGGGAAGGGACCTCATGGACATGGACGTCTGATTTTGTTCTCATGTGCTTGAGGTATTCTCACCAGTCTGTGGCCCTGGGAAATGTCTCATTCCCATATTTGAGATCTATAACGCTGCTGCTGCTGCTGCTGCTGATCTTGGCACTGCATGAGTTTGTCTTTTTGTGGGGTCTATTGAACCCTGCTTGCCGATGTGGAACCAGAATTTCTCCCATGCTTCGTGCAGCACAGTTCACAATGGCCAATCAGTGGGATCCACCCAAGTCTCCCTCAGTGGATAAGGAAAATGTGGCCTTTACACAATGAAATATTATTTTGTCATAAAAAGAAGGAAATCTTGTTTTTCCAGTAACATGGATGTAACTGGACATAGTTATATTAAGTCAAAGAAACCACACAGAGAAATACAAATATTGCATCTTTTCACTCAAATGCAGGAACTAAAAAAATTGATCTCATGGAAATAGAGAGTAGAATGGTGGTTACAAGAGACAAAGAAAGGGATAAGAAATGAACAGAGGCTGATTAATGGGCACAGACTGAACAGGTGGAAGTAACAAGTTCTAGCATTCAATAGCCCAGCAGGGTGACCATCACTAGCAATAATTTGTTGTATATTATATATTTCAAAATAGCTGGAAAAGGTTTGAAATGTCCCCCAAACAAAGCAATGATAAATGTTTGAGTTAATGTATATTCTAAATACCTTCATTTGATCATTATACATTATACACATGTATCAAAATATTACACGTACCCTATGAATATGTACCATTATTATGTATAAGTAATAAAATGATAGTGCGTGTAAGACAGAACCATCAAAGCCCAGTGCCCATGCATCTCCCCTTGGGTTTCAGTCTCCAGTTTAGAAGCAGCTTGTGCAGGGGTGGGAAGGGAGACCTGTATTCCTTCCTTGCCTCTAATTGGGTGAGTGAATCAAATTGAACAAAAAGAATCAGGATGAAATTTAACCCCAAGTCCAAAATTATATCCCCAAACTAATTGCTGAGTAACCATGGCATTTTGATTTTGGAACCCTGTAAGTGTTTCAGAATTTGGGAGTGAGAAGTGTATGAAACAGAAAAGACATAGAAGACGTGGTAGTGATCAGCAGAGACCTGTCTATGCCCAAATTGTTTAGACTGAAACAGAAGAAAAGCAGTGACTTTGTCAACAGACTGGCCTTGTTTTCACTCTTGTCACCAGCCCTCAGGTGGATGTTTCTGACAATCCCAACTACTGGCATGACCTTAGTCCCACCAGGATTTATCCTTATCTGAGCTTGCAAAAATTTAAGGGAACCTGATTCTACCCTATAAGACTAGAACCTCATTCACCAAGAAGCTAAAATTTGTGAGGTCCACTCCTTACCCAAGAACTTCCCAAGGCTCAGTGAATTCTTTTTCTGGAATTCAAAGAAAGGAAGTGGGGGAACTGGCCATGCACAGAAGCTCTGAGCACTCCTGCCTTCCCAGGCCTTATTTTACAAGGCCCTGGTCTATAGAAAGGGTCAATGAGCTTCCAGCATCATTTCTACACAGTCTCCAGAAACAATCTTCCCCATCAGATCCCTGAGCAACCAGGTTCTGCCTTTGACCCCCAAGGAGAAGAGAGTGAATTAGATGCTGCTCATGACCCTGAAACCTCCTCTCTGAAGATTGGCCCAAGAGGAGGAAGAGGTCACAGTGGAGTCAGCAGTAGTGACGGCAAGGACCTCACTGGGCTGGATCAGCCAGAGTGTCAAATGTCATCGCGAGGAAGACTAAGGCCTGGAGTTGTCCAAGGACATTCCTGTAAGAGTTAATTTATCATTAGCTCTTAGATTAATCATAGAAATCGGCTTTAGTCCTGGCAATGAGAGATCGATATAACTTTTGGGTGCCTACGAACTGGGAGGCTCCCTTTTTATCTGGAATAGAAACAATATGAGGAATCCTAAAATGCAGCACTAAATGCTCCTAATAATCTGGAAACATATGCCAAACTAACACTTTCCCAAATGATATTTTACATAGCAATTCAAGATGCATGGCTCTGTGGAATGAATACATTTAATCAGCTTTGGTCTTTATCAGATTGAAATTTAATGAAACCATTTTTCTTCCTAGTAGACATAGTAATTCTTATATTGCAGAGTCACACCATCTGTTGTAACATTAACATTTTGGGGATTTCTTAGAGAACATATTTATAAAATCATTATATATGCTGGTAAAATTGAAGCCAATTATAGCTTTTAAATGCATCAAATCTGATGTTTATAATGGCCTAAAGAAAGCCCCAAGCCATTTCTATATGCCAAAGTGTCTAAAGCAGTGGTTCCTAATATAAACTAATCAAGAACTGTCACACGAGTTTACACCATCTGGCATCACATAAACCCAAGTCTTCACTTAACATTGAAGTTCAGGAGCTTCATCTTCTCTATATAAAATCAGTGTGGGATTCCACAATATATCCAGCAGTAAAAACCCAATAGTCATAGCAATGTTTAGTGTATATCTTAAATCAATGAAGGCATTCCCAAATATGTTGTGACCCCATTAATTGTTAAAATGACTATGGCCTCTATACACTCTTCTGTATGACATCTGTCCCACAGTGATGCCACTGCAAGGCCTAATGGTGAGTGTTGCCTTCCCAAAGTTGGTTTCATTACCCACTGGCAAAGGCTCTGTTGATACTAATTCACCGGTGTCTATGATATGACCAAGAGAAGAGCCCATTACAACAAAGCAAGGACTGGTCTGGTGAGGTCCTTGATAAGATCTGAACACTGACATGGGAGCTCAACTCGGTCTCAGCAAGATTCAGATATCACACTGATTGTGAAAGTCACTCACTTGTGACTTCTGGGACAAAAGGGAAATTTGTAATAAGTCTAATCATCTTGTAAACCCTTTTCTACCACTTAACTGTAATAAAGCACACCAATCAGTAGAAGATACTCCAGTTGGATATGAATTCATCCTGACTGTATTTAAGATCATCTATAAAATATTTAAATAAAACAGATGCTCGGGATTTCCCTATGGTTCTGATAAAAGTAGGAAATTCTAAAGTAAATTCATATCTTCTGTGAACCTTTATCTGCAGCTGAGTATTATCAGTAGTTGATAATTATCAATTATTGGTAATATCATGATGACAAAATGACTCTCATTTTTTCAGTAATACTTCAATTTCACTATTATCCATGTGCTAGTGTTATGAACAGTGAAAGTTCCTAGGCCGTCAGGATTCCAGATATATAAATATGAAATATTTTGATCCCTGGCTTCATAGAGAGAAAATTTATTTTAAAAATATGTATTTAAAAGCATACTTAAGTTGTTAGGTACCTAAGTTAATAAAGATGGATAATTTTGGTATCAAGTTGACACATAGATACAATAGGATTCACCCGACAATAAGAATCTCTATTGAAATAACTGAAAAAACAGGGCAGCCCCTTCAAGTCTTCCCAAGGCTGCACAATTTCTACTATGATTCTCTTCTTTTTAAAATGATTGCAAGGTTGTTTTGTTAACTGTTGACATAATGAGGAAATGTGAAAACATCAAGCAGGTACTAACACAGTGAGAGCAAAATTGCTGGTGTCTGGAAATTACGTGATGTGCTGTTTTTGTCCAGATGCTATCCTTTCCACGTTAGGGGGCATTCAACCAAACACCACTCACATGCCACGAAAGAGAAAAGATGCCTACTAAATGCAATTATACAGAAATTAACCAGAGCTCTCCTTGTTAAGGATTTAAGAATTCAAACTGAAATGTATCACTTCAGGCTATTAAATCTCTTGGCCTACTGCATGTGATCCTATATTAACAAGTCCTCTTGACCATACACGAAGACAAGATCTTGTGTGTTTAGGGAGAGATGGCCATAGAAAAATGTATTTACGATGAAGAAAATTCAAATAAAATTGTGCTATTGACAAGCCATAAACATTGCTTAAAAAATTGATTATTTTATTTTAAAAATTAAGTTGTCATTAAAGATAATGGTCATGAAATCTGGCCATGCTGTATAGAAAATTATATTTTAATGCTTGTACAAAATTATATGAAACAATATCTACACAGAAGAACTATTGTATGTGCCCAGATATTTGATATAATAAGTTATATTGTCCCTGTCTCTACATAGGAAATGGGTAAGAAGATTTGGTCAAGTATTCATGTTGATTTGGGAGGACCATTATCCTCCCAAAAGACCCAAAAGACGAAATACTTTTTGGGTCTTGTAAATACCCTGTAGTTTTCTACATAGTCTTATTTCTATTATCATTGCTTTTACCACAATAGAAATGAGGACATTTTTAACATAGGAAATCTTACCTGGGTATTTTACTCAAACAAGCTGTAAAGGCAAGTCGATTATTGGGTAAGTAATCGAGAATTATCATTTCCCATTTCTCAACACGCCATTTCTCATTCCAGTACCCTAATTGGTCTTACTGTGTGTTATTAATGAAGCAATTCCTCAATCTTTGTCTCATTGACCTGTACCCAGACTGAGGCAGATTGAAAGACATATGTCAGATGTTTCTCTGTCTTTATCTCCTCATCAAAATGACTTTACAACACACATTTATCTCTTCTAGTTCTCTAGGGCTGATGAAACTGGACCACGGTAAATAGATGTGCCCGGGATAGGGGTCTCACTGTCTGAGCTATGAGTAACACGTAAGTGTCATGCAGTTATGGGCTATTTTAGAAAAGTTTTGTTGACCAATCATGAAGAAATTATGTACAGGATCCATGCCTTAATAAAAGCAGGGTGATTTGAACAAACTCTCTTAGACATTTTGACATTAACCTTTCTATAATACCATTTGAGAATTAGCCAATATCCAAAAGGGAAGGAACTGTGATGTGTAGTGACCCTGTTCCAGCGTCTCACTTGACCATGACAAAAACGATTTCTGAAAATCATGATTTTGAGATTTTAGCTATGATTTCCCTTTTTGGTTTGCTATATTTTTTATAAACGGAAAAGACTTTGGGTAAAGTTGTCATCTGGAATTTTTTATTAAACCTAAGAAACACTTTCTTTTATTGTTTTATTGTCACAGACTCATGGATATCCTAATATGATAATGCAAAAACATCATTTGTAATATTCTTGAAACATAGTTTGGCAGAGACAAGAAAATTAGCAGTATTTTCACTTATTAGATTGGACGATAGTATATCTCTTTTGAAAGCCAATTAAAAATTTGTTAGACTAGATTCTGTGGCTATTTCAAAAAGGGAATTTTTTAAAAAAACAGAAGCCATATAATGTGATTGTAGGAATTGGAAGAATAAATGGAAAGGCTCTTGTCTAAGTTATCCTATTTAAAATCATGCCAAGTTTCCAGCCAATTAAAAGAAACTAAAATATTTATCGGATTTGAAACATAAGCTTTAAAAATCACTGGGTAAAAACATAGCTAGTTTTTGAGTTAGGTTTTTCGAGCAATTCATTAAAACTTCACTCACTTGTTTTGTTAATGACACAAATACCCCCTCAAAAAAGCTTTGTACCTATCAGTGTCCAAGTGTTGTCTTTGGGATAACATGGGATTCAGAGGTTTGAGCAAGGCTTTCACTCAGTTTAGAAAACGAGTTAGTGTAAAGCTTTTTCTTTTGAGACAGTGTCTCAATTTTGTTGCCCTCAGTTGAGTGCTGTGGCGTCAGAGCTCACAGCAACCTCAAACTCTTGGGCTTAGGTGATTCTCTTGCCTCAGCCTCCCAGGTAGCTGGGAGTACAGGTGCCCATGACAATGCCTGGCTATTTTTGTTGTTATTGTTGTTACAGTTTCGCTGGGGCTGGGTTTGAACCCACAACCCTCGGTATATGGGGCCAGCGCCCTACTCACTGAGCCACAGGTGCCTCCCAAAGTGTAAAGCTTTTTAATTCACTTTGTTTTTGTTTAGGTTCTCCTAAAAAAAAGTTGGAGATAAAGAAAAAAAACACAGAAAATTTAAAGTAACACAAAATTTAAAGTAAAAGTTATTTGTTAGGAGATTTAAAGTAACATGAACTTTAAGTAAAAGTAGTTTGTTAGGAGATTAGGAAAACACATGAAAGAGCTGAGATGTGAGAAGGAAAAGCAGGAGAAGCCAGTAGGGGATGAAAAGATGAGCCTACCCCTCTGCAGGCCACTGGGGATCAATCCTGCCGGGGACCTCGAGAGTCCAGGAAACGGACCTCACAAGTGCACCACTGAGGACAGATGAAGCTGGCGGGTTTATCCACCAACTCTCTCTCCTTTCGGTTGAGAGTCACCGCGAGGTCAGGAGCTCTCTGGTTCATCTGGCTCTGTCATGCCAAGTACAGGTAAGTACAGCACCCAGAGATAGGCTTAGGCAGAGAGACTGCCAGGAAGGGGCCATCACAGATGTATGGGAATTGCACGTGGGTGCAGGGAAACGCACACACATACCTGCCGTTGTATGCACGTGACCCAAGAAGTCACAGGGAGGACTTTATTCTTCCATTTTGCTTCTCACACTGAGTACACAAAGGCCAGCAGTGGAATTTCTAAAAGATTTTGTCAGATGTGTGTTATATCAGAAATAAGCGGACTTTTGTTTAATGTTGGATTTTATCAGAAAGCTATCACCTCCCACAATCAATTATTTATTGACATTACTGTCTCTTAAATAACTTGTTTTACAAATATATAGCATTAATCACAATACATCCTATTACCACTAGATACTTGGTAATATGACTAACCGAATAATCTTACAAGACTAGAGAGAGATCCTCCATGAGGTTACCAAACGTGGCAAATAGAAAGGCAAGATCTCTGGTGTATTAGTTGCCAAGAGTTATGATGAAATGTACCCAAACTGAGAGACTTAAAATAACAACAACAAAAAAAAATTTTCTCACAGTTGTGGGGATTAAAAATTGCAAATTGCAATCATCATGTTACTCTCTGTCTCTGAAGGCTCCAAGGATGGATCCTTCCCTAATTCTTTTATTTTTTGTTATTTATTTATTTTTTTTGGAGACAGAGTCTCATTTTCTTGTCCCCAGTAGAGTGCCGTAGCATCATAGCTCATAGCAACCTTAAATTCCTGGCTCCAGTGATCCTCTTGCCTCAGCCTCCCCAGTAGCTGGAATTACAGGTGTCTGCCACAATGCCCGACTCTTTTATTAGATACAGGGTCATCCTCTTGCTCAGCCTCATCTCGTACCTGTAAGCTCAAGTGATATGCCCACCTCGGCCTCCCAGAGTGCTGGGATGACAGGCGTGAGCCACCACACCCAGCACCTCTTTTAGCTTCTACTGGCCACCAGCAATCTTTAGTGTTCCTTGGTTCATAGACACACCACTCTAATTTCTGCCTGAAACCTCACGTGGCCCTCAGCCTTGCAGGTCTCTGTGTGTGTGTGTGTCTGGTCTTCTAAGAACATCAATTATGAGATGTAATGTCTACCCTTATCTAATATAACCTCTTTTGAATTTGACTACACCTACACAGACCTTATTTCCAAATATGGGTCACCTTCGTGAGTTCTAGGCGGTGAGAATTTGGCAGAGGAGTAGGCAGCATTCAACCCAGTTCACCTAGTTAAATCTGAATATCAAATAAAAATGATTGTTGCCTTACATATGGACACAATTAGGCTAAATATTTTTGAAATTAAATGTAACCAGGAGGTCTATATTTTTATCAGGAACACCTACTGCTGAGAGCATTGGGTCTCCAGCATCATTTATTTTTTACTTGCCTGTTGAAGAGGCTCAGATTCTAAAACTGGAGGCTGAAATTAAAGAAAAGTGCCAAGACGCTCAGGTGGTTTGACGCTGATGCTCCTTCTCCAACAGCCAAGCAGCAGAATCAGCCTCCTCTCTTCTTTGTCCTATCTCCTCTCAGAGTCAGAAGTGATTATTTGAATTCCACTTGATACATATTGATAAATATTTATTGAGTTTTTCACAATCTATGGGAACATGCGTGAATTTCGCGCACAGGCACTTCCATGTCAGAGAAAGAGAAGTATGCGTTTCCTTTCCCCATAGCACTTACAGTTGGGTCTAGTAATGAGAGAAACATTTTCCAAGTAATCAAATAATTCCATGAGGCAAACAAAGCATGTGCCACCAAAGCATGCCACGAATATGGGAGGAGGCCAAACTGACTGATGTCCCTCCCATCCTGAAAGGGTCAGGTCAGATTTCACAGAGAGGTGGACTTTAGAATATGCGTATAATGGAAATGTGAACTTGAGTGGAGTAGAATATGGAGGATAGGGAGAATAACTTAACCAAATACAGGACTCAAGAGCTTGTCTCAGGATGAATAAGGGACTTAACACAATGGTTTCCCAACTTCACTACTCCTCAATATCCTCCTACACTGAATTTCTATAGTTTTTCCCAAAGGGGGCTGGTTCAGTTTGTCCATAGTGGTTAATCTCTTGATAAACTTCCCTAGGTATTATAAAATAAATATATACCCAAGTGCATAGACACAAACAAAATTTATATTTTGTTCATGCAATAATCCAAGGTCAATGAGTTAGGCCAGGGTAAGGCCAGATAGGAGGAGACCGAGGGAGGAAAACTGTCTTGTATTTCTAGAACCTAAGTTATTCCTAGAGCTACTCAGTGATCTGGATATTCTATGGCCAAGAAATATTTTCATTAGCACAACTTATTTATTCCTCATTCAATAGTTCATATGCCAAAGAATAATTCCCTTGTTCAATTTCTAAATAGCCCAACACAGATGGATGGTTTCCAGTGAGGATTTAAAATGACAAAGACTGAATGTTTTCTGATCTAAAAAATGAACAAATCTGTACCAATTGATTGTCTATTTAGATGACAGAGGTAGATGATATGAACAAGTCAGGAACACAGGAGGTGACTTGGGCTAAGGAAGAAGAACTGGCTAACTTTTCACATGAATCGCCAAGAACCTGTTCCTAAAAATTACAGTTTAAATAACTAAAAATGATAGCTCAAGTCAAATTCCAGGAAATGCAGATTTCTGCTTGTTATGCCTCTGCATTTCAAATAATAAATGCATTTTTTAAAAAGTTATTCCTCAAAAAAGTCAAAATAGGAATCTAAACTTTTAGAGATATGTTCCCTGATAGGTTAAAAAAATGCTAAAAATCTTTAGGAAATTCCTTGTTACTGTTATTTTAGAAAAAGCTAACAACATTTCATGCCATTTTCATTTCCAACTTCATGTAAACAGCACCAGTGCACACATTATCTAGCAACAGGCTGGCATAACTCTTACCTACATATCAGGTAATAGTGATTTCTACTATTAGTAGTTTTCAAAGCACAGATGCCTGCTTTGTTGCATTTGGTTGTGATGAATGGAGAGAAAGTGGCATATGTAGTATTATTTTTAGAAATATTTTCAATTTG
>CAUYQV010102393.1:0-43051 GCA_963574575.1 Galagoides demidoff
TAAATAAGGTGAAAGCTATGTTAATTAGTAGGATGTAAGCACTCCAATTTGTACAAATAATCAACACATTGAATCCCACAAAGGCATAAATGTATTCATGACCTGTGTATATCTGACTTAATAAAAAAATAAAATAAAATAAAATAAATAAAATAGAAGCACAAAAATATGCAGAGCTGGAAAACTAAGATGATGGTTTTCTAAAATATTCATGTAAAAGAGTTTAAAATTTATTTACACAAGTAGGAATGTTTCAAATTTCATGTGCCATTTTGCAGGAGATTCTTAAATGACTGACTTCTAGTAATACTGTCTCTTAAGGTATTTCTGATAGCTTTAGTAACTGTATTCAGCAGCATTGACTGAAGTAGGACTTTAAAATCAAAACTATAAATATAACAAAGGATTACTTTGAAATAATGACACTTACTAAATAGATGCATATATATTGTAGGTAACGTTTGACACAATATAATTATGTAATTATGTCTATTTTCACATGCAAACTATTTACTGATGTAGCTACTTAGGGTGTTTTAAAATGAATATGTTTTGTTTTTAATGTTTTTTACTGGTATTAAACTATCTTCAGGATGTTCTGTGTCTAACAATAGTGAACATAGGTCCTAGCTCAAATGTAATTACTCTAAACAAATCACTTCTGTACTTTAAGGCTGTTACATTAATTGCATTGATAGTTTAATTACTCTCTCTTCTATTCCCCTTTATTTCCTTCCGAGAGTATAGATTTGTTTTTATTTATTTATTGTTTTGTTTTTCCTTTCTTCATATTTATTTTTCTATTCCCTTCTTAATTAAAAATAACAACAGTAAATTTAACTAAAATTTATCAAGCATTGCTTCATTCTGGGCCCATTCCTGAATTGGAAGAATTTATCATTATTATAAACTCAATGTTTCTTTCTAGGCAGGAATAATATTATCCTGTTTGATGAATAATATACAGCAATTGCTGGAACACACTTTTGTTATTGTTTTCTCCCAATTAAAAGCTTTTTTCCCCCTTATCTCCTGCCATTTCATTGACTAAAAGTAATGAACCCCTCCTACTATCATCAAAATTGTGCCTTTTATAGATATATATATAGAAGTTACAATTCTATACGTGAAGTTATTGTTGAAATGTTTCACCTGTTTTAAAATATTGCTCATTTCTTTAAAATAAAATTTAAATATAGCATAAAAGCTTTAGGCTATGAGAAAGTATGAAAGAATGCCAAAATATTAGGGAGTCCATAAAGGATAACAATTCCAGCCAGTACAGTTGAATGTGTTGCCTCAGACCAAATCATTTTAATGTATGAATTGAAATTATCTCATCCTTAAATAGAGGTAATCAGTACCTCTTTAAGATGGTGTCAGTAAGATAGTGAAGTACATGAAACCAGAGCCTGGGGTAGAGTAACCACAGAGGATGTCTGTGCACATAAATTACAAGCTGCCCTACTCAAATATTTATGTGCATACACATGAAAATGCTATTTATTATGGTCTCTTAGTTCCTTCGTTTGCTGATGTTGATGATGATTAGTGATAGAACAATGGCATATAATAATAATAATTTTATAACTACATTATAAATTCTACAAGATAATTTTCATTTTGAAATAATTTTGTCATGTGTTTTTGTAGGTCAAAATTTAGCAGATAGTAAAGCATTCTTCTCAATATGACTTTAGAATACGTTGTTAGCATCTGGTAAAGAGCATTGCGTTATAGAAAATGAAGCTGCCTCTGTGTATAAATATATGTATACCAGGGAATACTATTCAGCCATTAAAAAAGATGGAGATATTGCATCTTTTGTATTAACCTGGATGGAGGTGGAACACATTTTTCTTAGTAAAACATCACTAGAATGGTGAAGCAAGAATCCTATGTACTCAATTCTAATATGAAGATAGTAGATGATTTAATGTAAGGTGGGGGGTAGGGAATGAGGGAGTGGGGAGAGGGGAAGCGGGAGGGGTATGGGAGGTCAGGATGTATGTATGGTACACATCTTGGGGGCAGGACACAATTACAGGAAGGACTTTACCTAACAAATGCAATCCGTGTAATCTAAGTCTTTATATCCTCAATGAATCCCAAACAATATGAATACATATATATATATATATATATATATTTACAGATGTATATATGTGTACACACACATACACACACACACACACACACACACACATATATATATATATATATATACAAACATCTAATTCTGATATGAGTTTTGGAAAAAATTCTCAATATTATTCATACATTATGTAGTTTTCATGTCAATATGGTGTCACTTTTGAGGTGAAGAGACTGAAAATATGTGTGTTTTCTATTGAAAATGTGTAGATAGGGACCTGATCAAACTAAAAAGCTTTTGCACAGCCAAGGACACAGTAAGTAAAGCAAGCAGACAACCCTCAGAATGGAAGAAGATATTTGTAGGTTATGTCTCCAACAAAGGTTTAATCACCAGAATCCACAGAAAACTTAAATGTATTAGCAAGAAAAGAACAAGTGATCCCATCTCAGGGTGAGCAAGGGACTTGAAGAGAAACTGCTCTGAAGAAGACAGGCACACGGCCTACAGACACATGAAAAAATGTTCATCATGCTTAATCATCAGAGAAATGCAAATCCAAACTACTTTGACATATCATCTAACTCCAGTAAGATTAGCCCACATAACAAAATCCCAAAACCTGAGATGTTGGCATGGATTTGGAGAAATGGGAACACTTCTACATTGCTAGTAGGAATGCAAACTAATACATTACTTTTGGAAAGATGTTTGGAGAACACTTAGAGATCTAAAAATAGACCTGTCATTCGATCCTCTACTAGGTATATATCCAGAAGACCATAAATCACATTATAACAAAGATATATGTACCATATGTTTATTGCAGCCCAATTCATAATTGCTAAGTCATGGAAGAAGCCCAAGTGCCCATCCACCCATGAATGGATCAAAAAATTGTGGCATATGTACACCATGGAATACTATACAGCCTTAAAGATGGAGACTTTATCTCTTACACGTTTACATGGATGGAGCTGTAACATATTCTTCTTAGTGAAGTATCTCAAGAATGGAAGAAAATGTATCCAATGTACTCAGTCTTACTGTGAAACAAATTTATAGCTTTCTGATGAAAACTATAACCCAATGATAGCCCAAGAAGAAGGGGAAAGGGGAGAGGGAGGAGAAGGGAGGGGGAGGACAGGTGGAGAGAGAGTAGTTGGTGGGACCACACCTACAGTGCATCTTACAAGGGTATATGTGAAATTTACTAGGTGTAGAATATAAATGTCTTAACACAATAACTAAGAAAATGCCGTGAAGGCTATTTTGAACAGTTTGATGAACGCATTTCAGACTGTGTGTAAAGCTAGCACATTGTACCTGGTGATTGCATGAATGTGCCCAGCTATAATTTAACTTAAAAAAATGAAAATGTGTAAGTAAACATGTGCCACCTCTTCACATTTTAAAGTATCATATTATCAATTACAAAAAGCCAAGTTGATTTGCCTTAAAACCAGAAGATATAGGCAGATGTCCTTGACTGAATACACTAAGTCTTTACATGGATAATTTGTTTTCTCTAAAAGAGAGAAAAAGTGACTGTTAGAACTGAGTAGTTTTTCCATATCCCTTTTCTAGTGATTAATGTGGTCATACAGCTATTAATATACCCATGAGGCTACTGTAAAGTTTTAAGGCCCTAATTTAATAGAGAAAAAAATAAAAATGGAACCAAACAAAATGAACCAAGAATAAATCATAAAACATAAACCATAGTTTACATTTGTATATGTATTATAATTTTTTATGGTTACGTCATCATTCTATAAGACCTATAAACAGCAGATTAAAGTAGTAATAAATTCCTTTCCTATTACACAAAAATATTATGAATTATGCTGAATGTATTTAAGGTAGAGTCTTGATACAAACCCAGAAACATAGCAAATTTTATTTTGATGGTTATTCAATTTTTGTTGGCTTGCTTGCTTGTTTGCTGGGTTTGTCTTTTTATTTGTTTGTTTGTTTGTTTGACGCAGAGTGTTGACTCATTACCTCTGATAGTCCTTATACACCAGTTTGAGAATAGAGACCAAAAAGATGAGATGTGAGGGCTAATGGAGTGGTGACCCTCTGCCACATTAGTACACAGGTACCGTGCTTCTCTCATCGGTTCCTAATCAAGAGGCTGAACAAAACCTAGGAAGAATGGAAGGCTCATCATTTTAATTTCTTAGAGATAAAAGGCAATAAGCAACATATGTTTCTGTTCACACTAAAACAAAAATCCCATTTTGGTTATTAATATCGAAAATACTCAGAGTGAGTGAAACCATTAATTATCATGACAGCATTTACGCTCTCAGTGGCTTAAATATGATTAGCTGTAACATATGTTGCACTGGTTTAAAATAATCACAACAAAGAAAGAATCATTGGGAGAAAAATCACAAGTTTTCCGGAGAGGTGATGAAGAGCACACCTGCGCTGTCTCTTTTACTCTGGCTTCTTGGTTTTCTTAATTTGGGAACGTCAAGGAGGTTTGAAAAAAGCTTTAATTGCTTCTGTTTTGAAACTGAACTTATATGTTAGCCAGGAAGATTTTGGCATTTGCATGTGTAAAATTATGACCATGGAATTCAGGAAAAATAAAGATGTTGAGTTCAAATGGTAGTTAAAATCTCAAAAACAGAACATCGGTCAACAAATAATAAGGGGAAACATTTTACTTTAGGAGTGAACTTTTGTGGTTTTTTGGAGGAGGGATACTGTTTGTATCCTTTAAAAAATCAATGCAGTACAATTAATGTATGATTTAACATATGAATAAATTAATTTATGAATCACCTAGAGAGAAATATTAAAGTAAAGTGAAGAGATGAAAGCAATGTGCAGGATGTTAAGCTACAAGCAGCAGTAATATTAATATCCTGGGCTTCTCCAAATGATATTTTGAAAGGGTCCTTACGAGTTTCGTAAACTGCAAGAAAGATATCTCAATTGGAAATGATTTCTTTTGTTATAACAAAAATATTATAAAAGGACATTTACAGAATGAGGAACTATGACAACACTTAGGAGTGATGGAATGTTTTTGTGTACTTTTTACAGGACTTTTGTTCCTCTAAACATATATCCTGTGATTACTAACGGGCAAGCAATGAGGTTACTGACCTATTTTGGCAGATTTTAAATTGCTTCCTTCCGACTCTGCTAATTGCGTCTGGTGAATACTAGAACAAAAACTGCTGGGCTGGAAGGCATTGCTGTCTTACAGCCAATCAGGTGTGCACACAGCCAATGGGAGTTCTCTTCCCACAGTCTAGAGCCCTGAGGTGGTTCCAAGCATCTGGTGCCCTCCCAGAGCCATGTGTCACATGGCTTGACATAACAAAGATTCCCTGCAGTAAGCAGGGCTTTCCCGCAGCTTTCTTGGTTCCGTGAAAAATACCTCTTTCTTATTAGAAAGTGCCACTAAATATCTATGACTGCAAAGTTTCTGAGAATTGAGGAAGCAGAGAAAAATTGCCCCCAGTTCCCCGGTACCTTGAACTTCGAGCAATGTTAATGGGAGTTACAAGAGCATAAAAGAAATGCAAGGGCAGCAGGATTGCACCCTCAGTGGTTTCCAACGTGCAGCTTGAGCTGCAAGACACATTACACGTTTGTTAAATAGTAGCAGAGGCTATTTCAGGGCTGAACACATTTACCATGTGGCTTTTCACTTAGACCAGCTGTCTCCAAAGTCATTCAACTACTATGGAATGGAGATTATTCTTACTGCCTACAATAGTACCATTTCACTCAAAAATGAGGCTGATAATATAATAAGCATTTTTTAAATATTGTGCTATGATGAGAAGAGGATATTTTACACTAATTATCTTTTCCTTTAGAGACAGAGAGGCAGTGTGCTACAGTCATCTATATTAGAACCCAGCTGGCCTGCCGTCAGTCAGGTGTGAGCTCAGAGAAAATCCCTTGTCCTTTCAGAATCTATTTCCTCATATTGAAATTTGAATTAATACCATGTAACATTACAAAATTATTTTAAGAAAGACACCAAACATAAATAAAAAGTATTTTGTAATTAAGATGTTATCTAGTATTACTATCCTAATCATAATCAGTAGCTCAGTCATTTGTTCTTCCAGGTCTTTTATGAGAGCACGTCTATGCCAGCAGCGGAATACTTAGGCACTATCAGCTTCAGGTGGGCTTACCTGATGTCTTCAATATAAATCCTAAGGACTTTACTGCTATGAGTTTTGGTTTCTTCTAGGTTTATTGGTTAATTCTTCGTACAGTCACGTGGTTCTAGACTATACATAGAAACATGAGGATTAGAAAGGTAAACAGGAAATGGACAGGCTTTCTTTGTTAGACTCAGTTTACTGAGGTAAAAACACAGAGTGCAAATTATGAAAGTTCTTAGGACCTACATACGGACTAGGATATACCTCCATTGCTCAGCAGTTTTCCGGCCTAGGGCACAATGAAATGGCCAGATGATGAATTTAAATTGTTTAGATCTAGCAAATGGCAAATGCTGAAGTAAATAAGTAATTAATATTAGGCTAACCTTGGGACGTAAGAAATGTTAACCGTTTTCAGCAACGCCTAGGTTCTTCCTGGGTCCTTACTCACAGAATTGTGCGATGTCATAAAGAGTAACATATGGCACACAAAGACCAGGGATGTTTTCTTTTTCATCCAAATGTATTTTTGTTTGTGCATCAGGTTTTCTTCTGTTTTTCCATTTCTCCCTCCTCGTTTTCCTTTCTACCCTCAAAGAACAAATATTAAGCACAAGTGCTTAATAATCTTTGGTAGTTTACATCTTGGCACTTTTGACATACTTATGTTCCATCATTTTCCATCCATTTAAAATTCTTTTTCTGTATTAAGTAAGACATAAATAAAGGAAATGAGGTTTCTGCTTTTCAAGGATGGTCAAATGACAACTGAGTCATCCATTGTCTTTAGAGATGTGACATATTTGTGGCACTCTTCTTTTTTCATGCACTAAACTGCCACTCCCCCTGTTTCTCTTCGGGTGAGCCCATGCATGGAGTTATATAACAACAGTTAAAGGTGAAGCGGACTGTGATATGCTCATAAAATATGTCTGTAAGGAAAGCTTTGACATACTTTTCAAATCTTGGATAACATATATACTTTAACACTGCTTGTTACAAGTTGAACTCCCTGGTAGTGAGGCTGAGATGGAGTTTGTCATGCAAGATATTTATTAGAGATAAACATTGCTAGCCTGCAACTATGTTGCAAGATAATCTTGAGAAGACTTGGAAAGCATCATATTTCATCAAAGTGTCCTGTGCTGGACTGAAATATAGCATCCTGAGGATGTCTCATCCTTGTATAGGAGCATCTCCAAGTGGGTACTTCAACCTCAAATCCAGGAGAGCGTACCATTGCATTCTCTGACTGACACAAACAGATGGTATGACAATAAAGCAGGTAGATCTCACATAACTTGGCTTACTCCAGTACCTCTTTTGCTGCTCTGGTATAATAATGCATGAGATTCTATTTCAATAGATTAGCTGTAAATCCTCAGATTATGGTGCTAGCTGAGGCCCAGCAGCTGTGCAGACCCATACCCTCAGGACTTATTGCTTCCTGTTAGAACAAATATTTAGTCCCTCCAGAATCAAAGGACTCCACTATATAATTTTCCAGGAAATAAATAGTTGACTCCATGAGGAAAAACATCATTAATCATTAGTCTCTGTTTTGGCAGGTTGGGAAGTCAGCATCAGGCGTGTTTAAAGGACCCACAGTAAGTAGGAGCTCCTGTTGTCAGCCCCCCCCCCCGCCCCCAAGTGAGTAGCTCCATCTCTTCCAATGCGCCCAATGTGCCAATGCCTGTATGGCTGATAACTAAAGCTTCCTGACATCGACTACCTTAATGCCTCTTCTTTAGTTTCTATCTTTCATGTGAATTGATAGAAAGATCTTCGAACTTTGTGATCTCTCCCCTGTGTCTGCTTTGCACACATGCCACAGACCCATTCCCAGAGTCACAATCATCCAGGCAGGTGATTTCATACTGCCCATGAGAGTTTACATATTTTAACCTCAGACCACCTTTCATTCTTTACAAAGTGGACAGATAGATGGAGAGCATGAACTGTTCCTTGGGAGAATTTCCTTCCCCCACTGATTTTCAAGGCAATTCCTGAGGGATGCAGCGTTGAGACTTCCACCTGGTTTTGGGAGATCTTTCATAAGCTTCATATTTCACTTCCTCCATTGCTAGTCTGAGGTGTGAGCTGAGAGAGGTGCCCTGGGATGACAGTGGTAGATGATTGAGGATCTGGGTTACTTGCTTAGGCTGCTTGCGAAGATTTGTGACTTACATATTATAGGGGATGGGCCTGAAAATCTTAAGAATTTCCATATTTGACAAGCTCTTTGTGAGTAATGGGAATCTTTCAGTGGAGTGGTGCTTTGCTATTCCATGGTTAGACACTGTCTCCACCAGAAGCATAACGAGTTGGTTCTCAAAAGGCTGATAATTCTTTGTTGCAGATAGTTTGGACCTGCTCCCAAAGGTTTTTTTTGTAATTCTTCCACTAGCACTTTCCATGCATGACACGAGATGGAATTAGACACGGATTGAGGGTTTCTGAATCTTTGAGAAATCTGTTTCCATCGATTGGAGTGCATGTGTCCTACCAAAACATCCACTGAACAAGTGACATTTTGCTCATCTGACCCAATTAGTCTACTGAATTGAAAGGAGACTATCACCTCTGTGTATTTTAGATCCTTAATAATAGAGCTAATTGTTTCCATCCCCCTGGGATATGAAATTATGTTTTATTAGCTGGATTAGTTTTAATGGTTGTCACCATAAACCTAGTGTTTGGGACTTCTACTATCAAATTCCCATGCGCTGAAATCCTACTGTCCACAGAGATGGTGTCAGGAAATGAGGCATTTGGGAAGTAATTAGGTTGTGAGTGTGGAGCCTCCATGAAGAGAGTCAGTGTCCTTGTAAGAAGAGAAAAGGAAGAGGAACATATCCATGCACCAAGTCAACAGGTATCAGTGTCAAACTGGAAGTGCCATTCTTCAATATTCAGATATTCTTTATTCACCAGTGTATATTTACATAGATTTCTGACTGTAAGAAACTTTTGGAAAAGCACTCATAGAATTGTTATCAAAATGCTTTCCATGGAGTTGCAGGGCCCTTTCTCCAAGGAATTTAGTGAAATTTCCTGCAATTGGTTCTAGCTTGAAAAATTGGCAAGAAATGTATTACTCCCCTTCCTATGTGGTCACCCATCCTTGATTTCTTTTTTTTTGTAGAGACAGAGTCTCACTTTTTCACCCTCAGTAGAGTGCAGTGGAGTCGCTCCAGCAGACTCCAACTCCTGGGCTTACGAGATTCTTCTGCCTCAGCCTCCCAAGTAGCTGGGACAATGCCCGGCTAGTTTTTGTTGCAGTTTGGCCTGGGCTGGGTTTGAATCCGCCACTCTTGGTATATGGGGCTGGTGCCCTACTCACTGAGCCATAGGCGCCTCCCCCCTTGTTTTCTTTTTTTTTTTTTTTTTTTTTGTGATGGTACCCATTTTTGGCTGCCCACTGATTTTCTTTGTATTATGGATATGGTTTTATAACATATATCCATAATCCTCTGTAGGGCAATCATCCTTGTCTGCTATTTAAAGCTATCACTCACTATAAAGTTTTAGTTCACCTCCCTTATCGTCATTAAGTGTTGTATCTTGCTTTTATTGTCTTATAATCCTACTACCCCCATTCTTGTCAGCCAGCCTAATTTTGTTATGGGTTCTCCCACTGAGGAAGGGGCCCCTGTTTAATTTTGAGTTATGCCAACTTTCCTCTCAACAGCACATTTCCTCAGGCTCTCAGCAGATCATGCATCTTCTAGGACATAATGCTTTTATTGAGTCTTTTCATTCTTTCCTAAATCATCAGCCAAGGAAATTCTGGCACTTCACATAAATGGTTCAGCCTTTTGTCCATACTTTAGACTTGAGATTTAGTAGGGAGGGGTTCCTTATCAGGCTGTTAACTCCTGTATTTTGGAATTGTGATACCAGATCAACAATCTTTCCCTGATGTCCCAGCTTTCCTGGATCAAGCCTTCTCAGAATCCAATCTGCATATGCTCCTCTGCTGACAGGAAAGGGGAAGAAGCAAAACTGAAAAGGTATGAAAGGTTTGGATCATTAAGGAGCATGCCGAAAAGGTGGGCAATACAGAGCCACTCAAGTTTTATTCTGGGGAGTGGGATGATTATACTCAAAGATATTTACTGTGATAACAATGTGTAGAATGAATTGTAACATGGGTCAAGGAACAAGTTATTCAATAAGACAAGTGAGAAGAAACAGAAATTTAAATAAAAACAAAGAGGCCCCGCCTGGTGGCTCATGCCTGTAATCTAGCAATCTGGGACACCCGAGGCACATGAATTGCTTGAGCTCACCAGTTTAAGAGCAGCCTGAGCAAAAGCAAGACGCCATCCCCAAAAAGTAGCCAGGCATTGTGACAGGGACCCACAGTCCCAGCTATTGGAGAGGTTGAGGCAAGAGAATTGCTGGAGCCCAAGTGTTTGAGGTAGGTGTGAGCTATGATGCTACAGCACTCTACAGAGACAAAGTAAAACTCTGTTTCAAATAAATAAATAGAATGGAATTATTTAATATGTTGTCAAATTGTGTTAAAAAACTCAAGATTAACTAGTATACAAAATGAGCTCTCTCTATATTCCCAAAGCTAGTAATGCTGCCATTGCTAATCACAGGTAGCTGGTAACATAGTGCAGTGGGGTGAATGAATGAGGGGAAGGAGCCGATTTTGTGTAGGTCACTAGTGTCACATCTGTCACATATATAGAGTACGTCTGAGGGGTTTCATAAATCTTTTCCAAAAACAAAAGACTGTCGGGAAACTGCTTTCTTCTTGTGTCTATTCAGGTCAAAGGATTTTGTATCCCTTGGCATACACGTTATTTTGAAATTCTTTCAAAAGAATACTTCTTTGTAGCAAATACATACACATACACACACGCACATGTATATAAAACCCTTCTCTTCATTTCATGTACTCTTTCTGAAATATCAATTTTTTTTTTTGTTAACAAAGTGTTCAAGTTCAACTAGAAACACAGATTTTCACAAATTAGCGATGCCCATTCCACTCACCGTTTGAGAAATCATGTGCTGTCTTATGTCCGTCTACCTGAGGCATCCCTAGTCTGTAAGTGTGCTGGATTCATTTTAAGTTTGTGCTGGCCCCAGAATGCCTCTTCAGAGGTCACTGGATGAAAGGGTCCCTTTGAGAAATGCTTTAAAGGATCTATACACCATCTTTTGAGCAAGAACTTGATTGAAAATACTCCTTTTTCTAAGTGCAGTAAGGTTAGAGATGTCAAGCTCTTGCCAGTTTATTGATACAAAATTCAAATATGCATCTTTAATTTTTCATATGTTCACTGTCTTAAGAATTAGGACATTAGGGGAGGTGCCTGTGGTTCAGTGGGAAGGGCACCGGCCCCATATACTGAGGATGGTGGGTTTGAACCCGGCCTCTGGCACACTGCAACAAAAAAGAGGGTGGTAAAGTGAGACTCTGTCTCCAAAAAGAAAAAAAGAAAAAAATTAGCACATTAATCATACAATAGCTTTAATATGAAGTCATATATCTTTATTTAAGTGTTTATAAGGGATTTGAATTTGAGCTGAACCCCATATTGTTTACTGTGGGCAAACAATAAAAATACATTCTTTCATCTACTTTGTATCAACTTAGATATGGCCTCATGACTATAGTAAAATCGTGAAAGTAATCTATGCCAATTCCTGGCTGGATGTTTTAGGAAAGTGCGTATGTCTCTTTCATGTGCTCTTCCTACTCATATCAGCTGTATTCAGAAGACAAGAAGGCCTCGGAAGGTGGCTGAGCCCCAAGGTAGAAAGAGCCTGAGTTTTACATGACAGTTTGGAGGTCAGCAGTCCTGCTGACCTGAACACACATAGGCATGTTATTCGAGCAAGATTAAAATCCTAGGGCTTTGATCTACTGAATTTTTGAAGGCAATTTTATTCTTTTAACTTAGCTGATCAAAAGAATGTTCAACCACACTTTGGGCTAAAGCATAGTTCTGTAATATGTTACTCCCATCTCTCCTCTGACTTCAGAAATCCAAACTTCCTCACTTGGTCAAAGTCCTGCAGACACTAGTCTCAGTCTTTCTAACATCACTTTTCAATGCTGTTTCCTCTTGATATTAAATTCTTTTGTACTCCATGGAAGTTTTGTGGCACTACAGACCTCTTTCCATCTGCCATGCATGTTTCCCTCTGTATCAAAAGTCTTTTTTTTCTACTCTTGCAAATTGCCACGTCTCCTTCAGGACCCAATGAGAGTGCTTGATTCACATTTCAATGCACCACTATAGATCTTTCCTAGGTACTTTCATGCCCTGCAGGTGCATCTTACTGGGACACTTTGAATGTTTTCATTACAATCATTTGCTTACATGTCTATTTCTTATTCTGCACAACGGATTTCTTAAGAACAGAAACCATTCCATACTCATCGCTAGTTCTATTTTGAAAAGATAAATTAGCACTCCTTATTTAAAACAATAGATGACCTACAAATGAGTCACTTAAATTCTCTTTAATGTAGAAGTTTAATTTGATTGACCTTCAACTTTTATCTGTAAACTTTACTTTTTTAAGCCCTTTATAGTCATCTATTTAGTCTCCTTAAAGAATAAAAAATACACTCAACTTTTGAAACATGATTTCTCTTTTATTATTAAATAATCCTAATAGAGGCTCAGCACCTGTGGCTCAAGTGGCTGGGGTGCCAGCCACATACACCTAAGGTGGTGGGTTCGAATCCAGCCTGGGCCAGCCAAACAACAATGATGGCTGCCATCAAAAAATAGCTGGGCATTGTGGTGGGCACCTGTGGTCCCAGCTACTTGGGAGGCTGAGGCAGGAGACTTGCTTGAGCCCAGGAGTTGGAGGTTGCTGTGAGCTGTGATGCCATCTTGAGGGGGACAGCTTGAGGCTCTGTCTCAAGAAAAAAAAAAAAAATTCTAATAGAAAAATACCCGTAAGGTGAGTAATAAAAATGTACATTACATGTCTTTCTCCTCAATGACCTCAAGCTCACTCGGGCTAACCTAGTACTTTACAATTTAGTTAAAATCAGCTCGGCCTTCATTCCTGATAAGTAACATGTATTGTGGAAACATAAAAGTTCTCTCAACATCCCCAGGGATACTCTACTCAGTGGACACAAAATAATAATTCTTTTAAGAAATTTTCTCTCAAAATCTGGAAGATTCTAAATATTCACTTTCTTTTTTTCCCCCCTCCAATAGCATCTCTTTTTACATCATGACAGCCTATTAAACACCACCTTAACCCCTTTTCTCCTCAAATATGCCTCAAATAAAGGAAGCTTAGAAGATTTCAAAATAAGAATTACATCACATTGTCTAACAAAACTTTAATTCTAAAATTAGAGTTTTTGATTGTTTAATTGAATATTGAACTTTAAAAGAATTAATTAGACTATTCTTACTGCTAGCATTAAAATTGGCTACCTTTTCTAGACAGATTTCATGCTCACATTTACTTGAGCCACTACTATCCTTTTGGAATTTCTTTTTTTCTTCTATCTAAATACATTATTCTACATTTCCAAATTTCATTTTACCCAAACAGCAGTATGCGTTGTTCTACAAAATATGATTAAGAATCTAGTGATATATCATTTACCATTGTAGATCACACCTACCCCATTTACATGAAATCTAGTATTTCTTCGAGACTGTTGAACTCTATAAAAAATGACTCAAAAATTATAGCTCTCTTGATCCAAAGGATTGTTAGTTTAGTTCACTGTTGACTGGGTTAATTTAAAAGTCTTGTCTTCAAACTCTGAAATTCTTTTTTTTTTTTTTTTTTTTTGCTGTGTCTAATCTGGTTTTGAAGCTTTCTGCTGTATTTTGTAATTGTTTTCTCTTCTTTGTGTTGGTTTTTAACTTTCTCTTCAATTACATTCATCTTATTTGCCATAGAAGTTCTGAATTCCATTTCTGACATATCAATATTTTCCTTTTGGCTGGGTTCCATCACTGTAGATATATTGTGATCCCTTTGGGGGTAATGAACCAGCATGTTTTTTCTTGTTCTCAGATTTCATTTCCAAGTTTCTTCTAATATGAAACATTTTCTCTCAGATTAGAGAAGATAGGTTTAAAGGGTGCCTTATCTCTTTCACTGAGAACTCTTCTTACTTAGTGAGAAGGAGAATGCTTAGATGGTGCTTTTATGTCCTATTCTGAACTATTGACCCTGCAAAGAGGAATGCATGCACTCAGATCCTTCAGTGCATTTGGTCAGTGGCTTATTCCCCTGTGGTTGTCATACTCTAAGCCAGTTCCAGAAGATTTTTGTGTAGAGTGGTGGATTGTTCTCAGGACTGCTGTTGGAAGCCACAGCATGGGACTGGGTGAGTCCCTCACCACTAAGGTTGGCGTTGTGGGAGATTTCTCAGCCTAGGTCTTCCAGCTCCAACAGCAGTAGCAGCTGTGTGAGGCTATCTGGGTATTGGACACAGGTATGAGTGCTACAAGCTTAGCTCCACCTGGGACCAGATAAAATGAAGTGGCAACTTGGATTGTGATATAATGGGGGTGGGTCCCACCAGGCAGCAGTATGGGAACCACAGAGTGGGACCATGGAGCCAGGGCACTGTGATCTAGGGCTCCCTTCCTGCACAAAGCCCTCCAAGATAATTGCTGTGGGGCTTCACAGGTGGCATCAACAGCCCCTGCTGTGTTTGTATCTTCCATTAGAGGTAGAGTGCTCAGTTCCCAGTTATGGGGCTTGCAAGAGTGTTTGCTCTCCTTGTTCCCTCCCAGGCTGGAAGAGATGAAGTGGAAGTGCCTGTAGCAAAGCCATCCCCTGTACAAACTAAGTGTTCTGGATGCAAGAGCTCATAGTAGTGTCAGCGGCAATGACCAGGAATGGAAGTCACTGGGTCCCTTCTATTCCTTCTCTGCAGTGTCGGGTCACTGCACAATCTCTAAGAAGCTACCTCATCTGTTCAGAGGTGTATAGTTGTGGTTCAGGCTCTCACAGCATGGACCACTGTCCTGGAGAAAATGTGGAATGCCTCGGTTCTCTTCTCCTGTCCTTCTCCACACGTGGATGTCTCTCCTGGGTACATTTTGATCTTCTCAAGTGGGTTATCCCATCACCTCACCTTCATGCTGACTGTCATCTCATTTCTTCTCTGAGGATTTACAATGCTGTCTCCAAAAAGGGCCATCTATCGGTGGGCATCTGCTTTCAACTTTAGAGCCTCTCCTAGAGAGAGGTGTGAGTGGGCTGCTTCTAGTCTAGCATCTTCTCCAGCCAAGTTTTTGAATTTAGTCTAAATGTTGGAAAAATACAATTTTAGTTATACTGTCTCAATATAATGACTAACTGAATAGCATATAAGAGGAATTACCATAAATTTAAAACCCCTTTTTTTCCAGAGAGCCTGAGAATTAATTTAATTCCTTATCCCCTGTTTTCTTTACAGTCACATCTACACATTGGCAGGTTTTCATAGAACCAAAGCATGTTTTTAGATGGCATCTGTTGTAAATTTTCTTATATTCATGCCAACAATTGTTAAGCCATCCTGATTGACTTGTCCCAGTCCCAAAGATGCCATCCAAACACATGCTTTGGTTGTATGAGCACTTAGTTTGTACAGGGCATGGCTTTGCTGCAGACACCTTCAATTCACATCTTCCAGGCCTGGGAGCAAACAAGCAGAGCAAACACTCTTGCAATCTGAGGCACTGATCAAATTGACCCACTCTATATTTTTCTGTTTCCTGTAGACACTTTCCCATGATGGTTGAAAAAATGAAGTAATTCAAATACTTCCTTTAACTCTCTGGGTTATTAAAATCTCTATGCCTAGGCTGAGTACAGTGGCTCACACTTGTAATCCTTGCACTCAGAGAAGCTGAGGACAGTGGATTCCCTGAGCTCAGGAGTTTGAGACCAGTCGAGGAAGTGTGACTCACTCACTATTTAGTCTCTACTGAAATAGAAAAATTAGCTGGGCCTTGTGGTGGGTGCCTGTAGTCCTAGCTTCTTGGGAGGCTGAGGCAAGAGGATTGCTCAAGCTCAAGAGTTTGGGGCTGTTATGAGCTGTGATGCCACAGCTCTCTACCCAGGGTGACAGAGTGAGACTCTGTCTTAAAAAGAAAAAAAAAAAGCCTAGAATTTAGGTCCTACACACTTACTGTATAGCTGGGGAAAGAATAAAAAAGCACAGTAACTCTAGGGTACATTTATGGATATCTATATTCTAGCAATTCCCTTCCACTTGTCTTGCCTCTCCCAAACTTGTTTCCAGCTTTGAGAAACAGGAAGGGAAAGTACATCTTCCCTCTGTAGATCTCACATATTTTGACTAAGTAAAAGAGTCCTGTAATATTTTACTTTAGAATCTGAAATCATGAAAACTATTTGTTACTGCTTTGTACTTTGCCACACCACTCATTTGAGATATTTTTAATCAGTGACCATAGAGCAAGGGAAAATAGTTATGAGATAAACAGGAGGTGTATCCTTTTATATTTCAAAGATTTTTGTATACATTTAGAATATATGTATTTATGAGTGTATTATAGATCATGTGCTCTGTATCCTATAAATAGACATAAAATAGGATCAAATTTAATATGTTCTACATATTTAGAAACATCTGTAATATTCCCTTTTTTGAAGTATTTCTAAAATAGAGTTATAATGAATATCTTGCATTTCAAGTAATTAATACTATTTTGTTGTTTTCTATAAAAGTGTAGAAATAAATAATTGAGATCAATGGTACTTAATTGAGAAATATACAATACTGTATTTACTGCCTCATTTATTTATTTATGTATTTTATTGCCTCATTTTAAAAATAAGAAGTAGATTATCCATAAATAAATGTTAAATCAGTATGCACGTGTAATTGACTTTTGGATGAACGTCTATACTAATTCAACAAGCTCTGCAAAGTGACTGCAGCCAGTATGGGTTCATGCCTATAATCCTAGCATTCTGGGATGGTGAGATGCAAGGATTGCTTGAACCAGGAGGTGGAGAGCAGCCTGAGCAAGAATGAGTCTCTATCTTTTCTAAACGTTGAAAAATTAGCTGGTTGTGGTAGCAGATGCCTATAGTCCCAGCTAACTGCGAGGCTGAGGTAGGAGGATTGCTTGAGTCCAGGAGTTTGAGGTTGCAGTGAGCTAGGCTGAGGGTATGGCACTCTACCCCCTGGACAGAGCGAGACTTCATAAAAAAAAAAAATATATGAAACTGCAATTATTTATATTCTAGCATTTCCTTTTCTAACACCACAATGGAACAATTTTCCTAAAATTGGGGTTGGGAATTTCACTTTTTATATTCTCCACTTTATGATGAAAAGTGGTCTGTTTTAAAATGGATTCCTCATTAAAGAATTCTTAATATCTGTTTTTAAAACCTGCTTTGTTTTTGTTTTAATTATTCTAATAATATTTCATTAAATCTTTTTATATCAGTTATTATTTTATATGTTGGTGATGCAAAAATTAAAAAACAGATTATTGTATTTTCATCATCTTAAAAATTCCAAGTGATTTTATGGAAGAGCAACTAAGAAATAATTTACATTAGAGCACACAATAAGTGAAAACAGAGTTAGAGAAAAGTGAACAATCTCGGAGCTGCTTTTTTTCATCAATATGTTACTCTGGAGCTGCGACTGTTTTCTGTTTTATTTGATACTTACTCTTATCATAGAATTCTGGTTAGCTATCATAGGTATGGGTCATGTAGTAGTCTTATGGTTTGAGTTTTAATTTTATGCATGATTTGTTAAAGACAATCCTTCCTTCCTTCCTTTTCTTTCTTTTTTTTTTTTTTGCCAGAAGCCTTGCATCTGTGCCAAAGTTTCCACTGAGGTTGTGTGATTCAGCCTACCTGTTCTGGGTTCATCTCCAGCCATACTGAGTGACCCATCCTGCCCCTGATTCTTTCTTGCTTTTTTGAGAATGATGTTGGAGGGGGCTTGATACAGGGAGGTCTATAGAGAAAACTGGCAAAAAATGGGTTGCGGAATTTACCTCAACTCCTGTTTTCCTAAATTGTATTGTCAAAAGGGTATAGAAAATGCTCAGGGCATGTCAACAGCTTAGAAGTTCTGCTGAGGTGAATGTCTTCCTTCACGAAAAGAATTTACGGTCTTCTATGTCTTCTACTGATAAGACTGCACCATCATTAATATAAAGAACATTTAGGATGACTCCCATCCCAACAGAATATTGTGAAAAGTGGTATAGTGCAAATAGGAAGTGATGGCTACCTTGTGGTATTGAGGAAGATTTTGCAGAAGTGGATCTCGAAGAAGAAATAGTAATCCACAATTTTAAGCTTAGAAAGAATTATGCAAGTAGAGACAATGTACACAAAGTACATGGAATTAATGAATTATAAAGTTTCATTTCTTTCTGAACATATGCCCTGATGAGAGGTTGTGGCAATGATGAAGAAAAATGGTAGAAAATCAATTCATTCTGAAAATCAATTCATTCATCAATTCATTCATTACAACAAATTTCTTTGTTGTAATGTGATTTTTGGTCTTCTGGATATGTACCTAATAAAGGAATTGCAGGACCAAATGGCAGGTCTATTTTTACCTTCTTCATGTTTACATGAATGAAGCTGGAAAATGTTTTTCTTAGCAAAGTATCTCAAGAATGGAAGAAAAGTATCCAATGTACTCAGCCCTATTATGAAACTAATTTATAGCTTTCATACAAAAGCTATAACCTAATTATAGCCGAAGAATATGGGGAGGGGGAGGAGGGTGCATGGGTGGAGGGACGGTGATTGGTGGGATCACCTCTATGGTTTATCTTAAAGGGTACAAGTGAATCTTTCTAAAAGTAGAATATAAACGTCTTAACACAATAACTAAGAAAGTGACATAAAGGCTATGTTAACCAATTTGATGAAAATATTTCAAATTGTATATGAAAACACCATAGTGCACCCCATGATTGCATTAATGTACACAGCAATGATTTAATTAAAAAAAAAGAAAAGAAAAGAAAAGATAATCAATTCCGGCTTGGCACCTGTGGCACAAGTGGCTAAGGCACCAGCCTAAGGTGGCGGGTTCGAATCCAGCCCAGGTCTGCCAAATAACAATGACGGCTGCAACCAAAAATTAGCCAGGCGTTGTGGTGGGCGTCTGTGGTCCCAGCTACTTGGGAGGCTGAGGCAGGAGACTCGTTTGAGCCCAGGAGTTGGAGGTTGCTGTGAGCTGTGATGCCACAGCACTCTACCCAAGGGGACAGCTTTCTGCCTCAAAAAAAAAAAAAAAAGAAAGAAAGAAAATCAATTCAAATAGTAGACTGGGTGCAGATGGGGAAAGGTGTTGTGTCTAATGCAAAAGCTTTGCAATTTGCTTTTCACCACAGGGCTGAGCACTTAGTAATTGTTGAGCATGTTCTTTGTAATCTTGGTGAAAACAGCAGAGAAAGTTTTTTTTTTTCCAAATGATAAATTTGAGATCCTCTGTGATTGCATCTAATTTAACGCCTGTCAATGTTTCCAGAATAATTACTATTTAGCTCAGTATTCAGTGGTTCTCACACCTGACAGAATTTGTTTCACAATAAGCTTTCAGTCTTTATCTCCTAGAGAGTTATGCCAAGAGTTTTATCAGTCAGTTTCATTATTTGTTTAAAGTCTATGAACATCTTCAGAAAGTCTTAGGTATATAGAATATTAAAAGCTTACATCATTATCAGTAAGATTCTTTTTTTACTTTCTAGTGCTTATTCAGTATCTATCTCCTTTCAGGACACAAAAGGAATAACCTTGCTATTTCCCGCTATGTGACCTACAGTAAAATGTTTGTAACTTTTTTTAATTTTCAGCAAATATTGGATGAATGGCTTCGAGTCAGAGGTGTGATTAGGCAGTGGTTTTAGTAGAGCACCATTTAATTTTCCTGTGTTTCATCACACGTCCTAACACCTCAGTATCATTTCAGTACCATGGTATTAGCTGCTCTGCCTCTTGTTAACAAGACATTTGATAGTGAATTACCTACAGGATCTACCCATGAATGGTGCTGCTAAAAGAGAAAACAGATTTCATGGAATCCAAATGTCAGTCACTTTCCAGTTTGCAAACTGAGTCCTAATGGTTGCAATGATGACGATATTGTGATATCTACCCATGGAAGCCCCTATGCCAGAGCCAGTAATATCTAATGACGTTGTAAAGTTGGACAAGGAGAAAGCTTTTACAAAAGTCTGTCTAGGACAGCCACCACACACTTCTGCCTCACCTGGAGGGATGACATTCCTGAAAATAACCTGTCAAAAGGAAGACAAAGAGTTGGGAAAACTTTCTGGCAAATTAAACTGAGAAATAACTGTTTTCTACATCAAGAAAATTGCCTGATAAATGTTTTGCAGAATTTAAAAGTCATTCTAAAATTAGTTTCAAAGAATTGACTGCAAATGACAGTCCCCAAATGTGTTTTTTCCTTCCTTTTTTTCTCCCTGTCATTGCCGACTCAGAGCATTAAGAAAATCTAACACTGAAAGGACTACTCCTGTGAGATGTGAAAATAATTATATGTTCTGCCTGAACTGATAGGCAGGGAAACATTCCGTCTCAGATTCTGCGAAGCATGTCAATTTCAAGTTTGCATGTTTTCTGTTTTTGCTACCCACCACTTGGAGAAGCAGTGATTGGAAAACAAAGGCATTATCCCTACAGCAAAAAACCTTGAAAATTGGATAGATGGCTTACTTCTCCACTTTTAATGTAAAATAAATGAAAAGTGAAGTTACTTCTCACTGCAGGTTTTCAGCTAGATAATAGAAACAGTTTTGCCAATCTTAACCTCAATAATTTTACTATAACAAGTTCCATTGCACTAATAGAGGATTAATAATACATATTTATGGAGTGAATGTAAGTCAGAAAAATTCACTCTGGAGTTGAATTACATGAACTGAATCTAGTTTTTTATTGACTTTAATTTTTAAGTCCAAATTGATTTCCCATTGAAAATAAGTACCCAATAGAGCAACTTAGAAACATCTGAAAATGAGCCGCCAACGTTTATAGATTTTTAGATATGTAATACTAATAGTAATTTTGCAAAATTTTCATTTCTTTGCATCATTCCAGTATCTCATTTTCTACTTTTTTTTTTTTTTTTTGAGACAGAGTCTTACTTTGTTGCCCTTAGTAGAGTGCCACAGTGTCATAGTTCACAGCAACCTCAGACTCTTGGATGCAAGAGATTGTCTTGCCTCATCCCCCCAAGGAGCTGGGACTACAAGCACCCTCTACAATGCCTGGCTATTTTTAGCAATGAGGTCTCACTCTTGCTCAGGCTGGTCTTGAACCTGTGAGCTCAAGCAATTCACCTGCCTCAGCTTCACAAAGCGCTGGGATTACAGGCATGAGCTTGTAATTTCCCCCTTTTCCTTTCCATTTTCAGCCTTAGGCTTTCTTCATGGAAATTCAAACAAGAGAAACTTTTCTCCTAGGAAGAGTGTGTGTCAGCAACGTGGCAAAAAGACAGGCTCTTATCCAGGGAGGCAAAGTCCGAATTATGAGTAATATGTGGAGCAAAGTGTGAATGAGGAAAACAGGAAAATGCACACATGGATAAAAATGACACTGGGAAATACATCAGTACTGTTTTTCCCAAAGAGCATTTCCATTCAAGAGAATTTTAACTCTTAGTTATTTCTCTCGGATGAGTTGTCCACATTTCACAAGCATCCAGATATCTCCTGTGGAAGTAAAGTGGATTGAAGTTAGAGTACAAATTTTACCAGCTTATTTCATGTTGATGTTTTCAAGGAATAACAACAATAAAAAAGCCAATAAACAGCATCCCTTGATGAGTTGACTGCATAATACTAACTTATAACTATCATTCATGTCTTGGCACACAGGTTATGGGTATCATATTTGTTCTTGAGAAAAATGACAATGTTTTAACTGTGTCGGATATGCTATTGGAGGTAGTCAGCTACTAGTACAATGAATTCTTTCAAGCAGAGTGAGGTTTTTTTTTTAAGGCAACTTCTTGGGTACTAAGGGAAATATATTGCTCCATCTGCCAGATTCTACATGGTTATTTTGACCACAGCGGATATAAATATGAAGGGAATGTTCTAGAAGCAGGGATTCACAGAAGCAGAATAGTGCCGAGTGTACAACATTACCGTGATATGGTTACATATGTGCATCACTGAGGATGACTTGCCCCTGGGACTTTACAAAGGCCATTAATGGAAAGCCCCATCCCTGCTCCAACTGTGTTGTGTCCAGGAGTAGAAGGTGCTCATCTTTGTCTGTCCTAAGAAATGGGATGACTTCTGGGTAACACAAGATACTAAAATTGCATCCTGATGTCCCGTGTACTCAGAGGTGAGCACACATAAGCTAATTTAACCTACAACCTCCCACATGGGAGACATGTGACTAATAAGGAATAAAAGCTGAAGGAACTTCAAGGGACTCACTTTAGCTCAGGAAGTCATCCCGTTGACTTTTTAAAGTGATCCACACTAGCATCGCATAATACTCTGTGATAACATAGGTCTTCAGTACGCACCTTTTTTTTTTAATTTAGCTGTTGTCATCTAGGCAAATACACTTTCTCTGCCACATATTTATATCCAGAGCATCTCTTGTTCAATTGTTATGAGTATTTTTTTCTTAAACACATGCATACAATTCTTATTATATGCAATGGTCTTTTCTAATTGCGTTATGGTTGTGAATACATTTAATTCTCAAAGAACCCTAAACAATAGTCATTCAGCTTCCCATTTTACAGTGGAGAAAATTAAGGCAGGATGTAGCAAATGACTGTGACTCAGGTTTCACAGCCAGGAAGCGGTGAACTAACTTCAAATGCAGGACATCTGCTCAGGAGTCTGCTTTCTGTCACTTTCCAATCCACTACTCCCTCCGTTTGTTCTCCGTAGATCATGCACCCCTTTCAGCCTCTCACTCGGTATTCATGCTAGATTCACATCTCTATTCTTTTAGCATTCCACTTTGGATGTGCATGAATCTGTATATATTTCCCTTTCCTTCAGGATATTTTTCACAGCTACATGTCTAATTCTTCAGCCAAAAGAATGGTTTGATGTGTCAAACCACACAAATCAGAGAATTACAAAAATCCTCATTGAGATACAGGCTGATGCAGCAGTTGTCTTAAAATATTAAAATTTTTTTTCTATAAGAATGGAAGCGATGTACTTTTGTCAGAGCACCTATTCCAAGTACTGTGTGCTAGAACTAGATTGTTGCTCTGCACGGCAGCCACTGGAGACCATTTGCATTGTCAAACAATGCCAAGAAGTGTAGACAGTGATGCAACTTCAAGCACAGAACTTGCCTGATATTTGAACATTGGATAATAGTATATACAGGTCTGCAAGTTTGGACAGATCTTTAACTGCTTGAATTTCAGCCCCAGATCATCTCTTAAATATCATCAAAATGACAATATTTTGCAAGGCCAATAATTGATGGTAATTCTAAAAGATGCACTTAGGAAAATGGCACTTTTCTTTGAAACAATCAATCTTCAGCTAACACCAACTGTAGCTATGTGATATTTTAAACAGATTTTTTTACTCTCTGAGATTACCAACCACCTTCTAAATTAGTATGTAAAAGATCTCGAATTCTCCATTTACTGTCCACTACAAAGTACCTTAAAAACTACATTAGTTTTATAGTCGGGAAATATACCTTTATTTGCTGTAAGATATCCTGTAATAACCCCTTTTAAAGAATTACCCATGTGCATCCACTCAGAATACCTCTCTTACTTTCAATAATGCTATGGCTAATAAACCAACATTTCATACTCTTGACTGGTTTTAACAAGTGGCCAGGAACCTAAGGACAATGCAGAACCTCTGAGAGGACACCAGGAATACTGTTCTGTATATGAACCAGCAATGTAAGAATGTTCTCAGCTAATGTCAAGAAAGACAGAGAGACATACTCAAGTTCTGTGAATCAGTCTCCCACACCAGGAGATTAGAAACTAAGGCCCTGAGCAACTTCAGATAATGGTATAATCGACCTAATGGCTATTTTCCTGGGTTTTATTCTGCCATCACCTCTATAACTCCAATCCACTCTTCTTTATGTACATCCCCTCATTTTAATCAAATCTAGTCTGTATTGTCATATTCTGCTGGCACAACCCATCTTATGACTAAGTAAAAATAGATTAAGTGAGCTATAGAACATTCCTCCTGAGATTCCATCATGCTAAAGTAGCTAAGAGGGATATGAACCAGGAGAGCGACCACTAGGCACACATTCTACTTAATGGGACTTTCCATCAAGGCTTTGTGAAAAGAATACAGAAACTTAAGTCCCAGCATACTATTGGACAAAATTTATTTTGTCCTGCCTCTTAAAAAGGAGCACATATCAAACAAAAAAACTGGATGTGCTGTACGATCCTCTTGTCCTTAGCGATCAGACAGTCTACCACATATTCAGAATCATTCTCCTCTGGCCCACCATTTCATTTCTTCTTAATTCTGCGGATATGTCTTGAGTATACTATTAAGCCTCAACCAAGAAATGAGCACATAAAAAGTGTTGCCGCTTTCTCTCCACTTCCATTAACTGAAAATTTGAGTTAAGAGTCTCTTAGTTAAAAGGAGGATAATAAAAAAGATTTAGCTGACACGGCAGGGTAGGCGTAGATGGTCAAGCATTAATAGGTGGCCTGGCTCTATCCGAGCAAGGCTGTGATTACCAGGCTGCCTGCCATCCCAGGCAGATATTCAGGCATTAATCTAAAAAAAAAAAATACAGCAGGGAGAATCACTGTTATTATTGACAATCAAGAGAATCAACTCTCATTTTCAAGAAGCCATTTTGAGGGGAAGACGAGGTGTGCATGCATAAAATAGAATGAAATTTTTCTGCTATTATTATTCTTATATCTCTCAGAAAAACCATATGGTTAGTACAGAGGCAAAGAACAGAATAGATGTTATTATGTATAATAATATCGTGGTGCTCTATTTTACTTTCATTTTCTCCCTCTTCTTTAATCTTCTTACAATACACTTAGACAGTTAATGGTCTCATATCAAAACTGAAAAAAATAGTCCGTAGGCACAAATAATAAACTCTTCTCACAACTTCAGACTCTAAATTGGCATCATTGGATCTTGAACTAAGGTTTGCTTTCTCCAGGATACTATTGTTACCCCGGCAGAATATTTGCTTCAATTCTGGTGACTTGAATGTAGATGTTACAACATACTTTCTTGCTCATCACTCGTGAATACTATGTAGCATCTTGTTGGTGTACTTTCATTTCCTCCTTTTGTTTTAATTTAAATTGGGACGGAGAAGAATTTGATTAAAACAGGTGTAAAGAACCTTAAAAGCATCAATCAAGATCATTTATTGGGGTAATAGCCAGAGAGTATTTTGAAATCTTACCACATTTAAAGCTACTTATCAAATATATATAGACACAGATATTTTGAGCATGAAAGAACTAGGTTAGGCCATATAGTCACCTAAATTTAGAATTTGGCAAAATAATTTCCTCCATATTATAAAGAAGAACTGAATATGTAAATCATACTATAATGTTAGCATGTATGAACATTAAAGCATACTATAAATACTCTAAGCATATATAAGTACAGTAATGTACTATACATATAATATACTATAAGTGTTACCCAGTCTAGACTTAGATACGTTGGAGTTTAGATTTTTTAAAATTCATAAATCCTGGAATTTATATCTCACACCATAAACTGCAGACCAGAGAAAGGTGATTTCAATGTAATCATTTGTTTCTTCCTACCATCACCATCCCAATATTCATTTTCTACCCATTTTTATGTAAGGAAATGGCAACCAATATTTCCCTGGTGCCCCTTAACTAAGTCTCTATACTATTTTTTAAAATACATTCATTGCAAAGTATCCTTGAACTTTTAGAATCAATTACCTGGGTTATTGTTTTTTTGGTCACAATCCCATCACAGTTTCAAACATACTTATTTATTCAGTATTTTACCCTTTTTCTTATAAGAAATATTTTTAAAACCTTGCTTCTATGTTTACCTGCCATTCTTAACTTTTTTTTTTTTTTTTTTTTGAGACAGAGTCTCTGCCTTGGTAGAGTGCTGTGACATCACAGCTCATGGCAACCTCAAACTCTTGGGCTTAAGTGATTCTTTTGCCTCAACCTCCCAAGTAACTGGGACTACAGGCTCCCACAACAACACCTGGCTATGTTTTTGTTGCAGTTGTCATCGTTGTTTAGCTGGCCCAGGCCGGGTTTTAATCCGCCATCCTGGGTGTATGTGCTGGTGCCCTACCAATGAGCTATAGGCACCGCCCTGCCATTCTTACTGCCCAAAGTTTTACTTTTATTTCACATGATTTTACTTCTAGTATCTTTAGAATTATTCTTATCTTTCTGGGGACACATTTTGTAAGTAAAGATGAAACCTGTTTTACTATACTTTAAAAATCAACTTGATAAATTCTGGTCATAGGAGAGAGGAAAGTAAACACTACAAATTTGAAGAAAGACTAAGTCATTGTCTTGCCTCTGCTTTTCATCAGAGGCTAAAAGAAACCTGATGTGATTGTGACATTAACTCAGGTCTATTGGCCCCATAACCTCATTATCCGATTTAAAAAAAAAAAAAAGATCTTCAAATGTAGTATATAAGACAGACGTTTTCATATTAAATAAAACCAAACCAGGAAAAGATTTAGAATGAAAAGAAAAATGAAAAGTATATATCATTATGGAGGAGTCCAAAGTTCCTATATCACTTTTAGAAAGAGAAGATTTTTCAAGGGCATACCACATAGTACTCTAAATAAGACATAGGCCATTTACATAGGTCATTTCATAAATCCTTGCTTATTGAAATCCATGTGAACAATGGAGGTCTGAATCCATGAGATCACTTTTCCAAGCAACGTAATGTTAAATTTTTAAAAAGTAATCACATTTGTAAAATGATTTACAGAGTACAACTTAAAGATAAGAACACCTGTATAAAGCAGAATAACCATAATAATTCTTAATAATTCATCTTAAGAATCATCTCCTTATCCTTCCTTTTGAACTAGGAGATTTTAACCTGTCAGCAATCAGTTGCAGACAACAGATCCTAGGCAGGTAAATTTCTTTAATAACAAATCTTTATAGTTCCAAAGCATATTTCTTACCAAGTCTTATTAATTTCTGCTACCAAACCAGCTTTGTTTCCCTCAAAGTCTCCCTTCATCCTCCTTATTTTTCAAATTAGAAAATATGTTTTTTAGTCTTTTTTTTTTTTTACCTTAGCTTTTCTACCCTATTACAATTCTGGACCCTTTTCTTGTAGGTACACCTGTCTCCTTCATCCTTTTCTTCTCTGTGTGGTCTGCCACTACTTCCTCCAGGCCTCTGGTCCTCCCAGCTGTGAATTCTGCCTCATCCATGCTCCATCTAAGCCCGCCCTCGTGTTCCTTCTACCACTAAGAAGTGCCCTTCAAAGACAGTTTTTTGTGTTGCTCCCTTCACCACGATCTTTAATCACTTGTCTCTGGTGCACCACATCATGTATGTCTGTCCCTTTCCTTCTTTGGTGATTTTTCAAAGCTTCATGCATGCCATGCATCAGGGACTGTGATACCGAGCAAAGAACAAGACAAAGCCTCTGCCATCTCTGATTTATAGCCTAGTAGAGAAGGCAGCAATGGCCAAGTAATTACAAGGATATTGAGTTTTCTTTAAAGGAAGTAAAGCAAGACATCAGAACATTTAAAAGGGGCCCTATTATCTTTATTTCACTTTACATATTATGTATCCCACCGTACTTACCCCTAGCATAAGTGATCTTTTTAGATAGGCCTGCTAAACTACTCAACATTTACAAAAAACTTACTGAGTGCATTATAGCATTTCAAAACTGTTCAAAGTTATTCTCTAAATTTGATCTCCTGCTATATTAAATCCATAGAGGACAGAACCCCAGATGTAATACCTCTAACTATGGGGTTCCTATGTAACCACTATATACTTTCACTATTATGATACATATCACATTATATTATAAGGTTAGTTTTACACGGCATAGTTTGGGAAGGAACTCTGTTTTACAAATCTTTGCACCATTTTAGCATCTGGCATGATGCTTGTCATTTTGTTAGTCACTTAGCACGGGCAGTTCCCACATTATAAACATCTGGTTTGCATACAACTCACACATAAGAACGGGGGCTATTATAATAAGTCCCCAAGTTGCAAACATCCAACTGACATATGACTGACACTTATAAATGGAGGCTATTACAGGTAATGGGTAAATATACCTGTTCCAACTTATATACAAATTCAGCCTAAGAACTCACAGAACCTATCTCATTTGTAACCCAGGAACCGCCTGTCAATGGTGTGTTGGGTTTCATTGAATCATTTTCATTCGTTTTCTATTCTCTTCCAGACAGATTGCCAGGTACTTAATTAAATGCAAGGACTATAACTCATGCTTTCTATGGTTCCACCTGGTGAACTTGGTACACGTCCATGTATAAACACTCTAGTCTTTACCTCCTCTGAGATTGTTTTATCTCGCCAACTCTTTTGCAGTCCCATGGCCTTGTTCATACCATTTACTTGTTGTATTATGCTATTTTGTCCCTCTCACACTGGTGTGCATATTCCTGTAATTGTGGAAGTACAAAACTGCATGTCATGATCAAATAACATAGCAGAATAAACATATGGTATCTTAGAACATCGAATTCTCTTCAGAAATTTAAGACAGATAACTTAGTTTTGTATTTAAGTAATTTTCAATATTTATAAACAAACTGAAGATAGTATAATACCACATGTAAATCATTTTAAAAGTACACAAAGAGACTTTCATAAAATTTCAAACTTTCAGGGTGCTGTCTGAACTAAACTTTAACATCTCTGCCTGATTGGAGTACTTTGGTGGAAGATTGTAAAGAGCTATGAAGTGTAGTGAAATGAGTAAGTGCTTTGCAACTACCCAGACTTGGGTACAATCGAGGATAAACTTCTTCCTAACTATGCACTAATTTGCCTTCCTTAACTTAGTTTCTTCATCTATAAAATGATACAATAATGATGTCAGCAGATACATCGAGCATTAAATAAGATGTTGAACATAACATGCTTTACATAGAATAGACTAAGTATTGCAGACTCACAGATAATTCAGAGAGAAAGTCAAATTAGTATCTAAGAAAATAAAGACAACTCTGCCATCACTAATATATCATAATTATTTTTAACTTAGAACTTTTATAGCCATAGGTTTTAATCAGACGTGATATTAAGAAAATTAACAAAGAACACCTATAGGTCATGAGGAAATAAGCTATAAAATAGTTGACATCTAGGTATAAGTTCAAACTCAGCCTTATTTTAACTAAGAAAACCACCATCTGGTTGGTATCCAAGGTCTCTTGGAAAAGAATTAGAGGTTTTAGCCCAATGCTTATGGGACACACATACCCTTAATAGGATAAATCAAAGGCTCCCACCAGATTTAACACTCTTGTCAAATGCTGTAGGGGAGAGGCCAAGTTTCAAGTGACAGAGAGCAAAACTCCTCTCACATTAAGTGCCTGTCTTTCTGCAAGGCCTTTGAGAGCATCTTAGTTTCTCAGAAAGGAGTAGTGCGAATTAATCTCCACTTACCAAGGGAAATGACAGGAAGGCCAAGTGATCACACAGGTAAACCAACTGAATGCAATTAGATAGCTAAGAGCAAAAGGAAGCTGTTCTGCCTGACCATTTCAGACAAAAATTAATAATCAACATAGTCTAATCAGTCCTCTCACTTCTCACAAAGTAAATAAAAAAAAAATGCTGGCTAAGATGTCAAAACAACTTACTATAATATGTATGAAAATGCAATTTTTAGTATAGAGAATTTTCCATTTTAAGTATTTCCATAAACACTTTAAAATGGAAATCTTAACAGTTTGAATATATTAGTTTTTTCTTAAATTGTTTCTCCTGCCTTCTCTCATAAAATCAGCATGATTTCAAATAGGCAATTATATATTCATTGGATATCATACTGAATCCTCTATCATTGCTTCTTGAGAACTTAGAGAAACCATTGTCTTAACTGCTGGGTAGGAATCAGAAGAAAATTACCTGAAACACAGCAACGTGATACGAAGTATAACTGTTCTTTGAGTGGGTTTATTTCTTGAATATGAATTTTAAATGGAGACTTCCTTTCATATCACAGGTAATGTGGAGCCAATCAATTCCCCTCAATCACTTACCCAACTGAACTATAATTACAAGGGCAGTCCATTAACTGCAAGGGTTTAAATTCTTCCTCTGCATATATTCCACAAGGTATGTGTGCAGTTGTCTTACTAAACAGCTGTTTAAAAAAAAATCATTTCCCAGGTATAAAAACTCCTTATTCATTGCAGAGACATATTCTGAATCAAATTTTATGGGCCAGAGAAGAACAGTACTGGGTAGAATAACCGAAAAGAAAAAAAAAAGTTTTGTTAATCTGATTGAAAGTAGAAACATGTCTATACTTTTCTGTATAAGGTGATGTTTTGACATATTTATTTGCTTTAAAAGTGGTAAGGAATATATTATATCAAGGAATTTTGTGACATTATCCCATATTTAGTACAATACACCCATAAATAACTGTGATCTAGGTTTTAAAATAATATATTAGAATTTTCATCAAAAATATTTTTATAAAGACTAGGCATATTTTGGATGTTTCTTAATTTAATGTTTTTACCATCTAAATTCTAGATGACATGGCTACTCTTTCACTGAATTGTGAAGATTTTTTTTTCTAAAATTAAGTTCAAGATAACTATTGAATTCTTTATTCATTGAACGCTTTTCTGATCTTATAAGCATTGACATAGAATGCTATTCATTTAAGAAATGCATTGAAGTTAGCAGAATGAAACTGCTAAAGACACTGAGCTACTTGTAGTGTGCCCTGTTCCAGAATGTGGTCCTTGGTAACTTTTAAAAATCTATGTTAGAAACAGGTATTATCTTGTCTTTTTTAACTATAAAATCTATGAAATATTTACATAAATATGTAATTTCTATTCTTTTATTGTAGTTCCCATGATCTTTACTGTATTTTTACTATAGGTTTATGCATAAATAGAACTGGCCACATGAAGTTTCAAGCTACTCTTATGATTCTTTCAATTATTTCTTGAAACTAAAATATATATATATATATATATATATATATATATATATATATATATATCCTTTTCCCAGAAAAGGATAAAAAGAACTTAGATGATATTTGGTCTTCCTATAACTTAAATACTGTGATGACAAGTTGGTTTTTAATACATCTTATGTTAGAAAATAAGGGAAGAAAAGAAAGAAGAAAAAAGTTCCTTAACATACATATTCATCTTTTTAACAAAATAAGAAAGAAATACTAATAACAATTAAAATCTCAGTTTTTGCCACTAGTTACATGTTGGTATTCATAATGACTATGTCCTACTACCCATTCTACATTTCCTTTGTCCTCAGCAAGCACCCCAGTGAGTCATGGTCCCTTGCTTAGTGACATCAACCATACTTTCATTCATTTTTTTAATTCAATTTTTATTAAATCATGTATATATTTATGGGGTACAATGTGGTGATTTTATATATAATGTGGAATTCTGAAATCAAACTAATTAACATAACCATAACCTCACTTACTTATTTTTGTCGTATGACATTTATAATATACTCTTAGCTGTTTTGAAATGTCCCTTGCATTGTGTACATTAGGTGAGATCCTGCCAAATACTCTCCCTCTACTTGTCCACCCCTCTCCGTTGTGCACCTCCCTCCTTCTTTTTGGACTATATTTGTGTTTTATCATTGGTATGAATGTGTAAATGATTATATATTGGTTTCACAATATTGTTGGGTAGATTGGATACTTTTTACCATTCTTGAGATACTTTACTAAGAAAAATATGTTCCAACTCCATCCAGGTAGACATAAAAGATGTAAAGTCTCCATCTTTTTATGGCTACATAGTATTTCATGGTATATATATGCCACCATTTGTTAATCCATTCATGGGTTGATGGGCATTTGGGCTCCTTTCACGACTTGGCAATTATGAATTGGGCTGTGATAAACATTTTGGTGCAAATTTCATGTTGTAAAATTATTTTTGTTCATCTAGGAAGATACCTAGTAATGGAACTGCAGGATCAAGTTGTAGGTTAACTTTTGTTCCTTGAGAATTCTCCAAAAAGTTTGTATTAGTTTGCAATCCCACCAGCAATGTAGAAGTGTTCCTTTCTCTCCACATCTATGACAACATCTGTAGTTTGGGGATTTTGTCATGTGGGCTAATCTGACTGGGCTTAGGTGATATCTCAAAGTATTTTTTATTTCTCTGATGATTAAAGATGCTGTGCATTTTTTATGTGTTTTTTTGCCATTCGCCTGTCATCTTCCAAGAAGTTTCTGTTTGAGTCTCTCGTCCACAAAGAAATGGGGTTAATTGATGACATACTTTCCTTCTTAAAGGGTCTGTGTCACGAGCAGTACTGCCTCAATTGGGTTGTTGTAGTTCCATTGACTTCAAACACAGCACATGTTGGTACTATGAAATACCCTAAGCCTTGGGACCTAAGGGATATCCTGTATTCCTGCCCTACTATTCCTTACTTCCACTGAATAGTAGCCTCCTGATTTACTCTAGTGATAGAGATCAGCCATATCAGCCACTACAGTAACTCCTTTCTTTGCCAATTGGTTCAAGAGAAGGAAAAGCTCCATGCCACCACATTGCAGTCTTAACTCCCACTCAGTGAAATCATTGTTATGTGTCATAACATCCCCTTTTCCATTAGAACATCTAGACCAAAAGGGTATGTGGTAATGGGGACAGGGAGTAAACACTTTGCTACTGGGAAACTAGACATAACAGTGAAAGTTGTTACTCCCATTTCCACTGTGAAGCAGGTTGACTGAGCACTGGTGACTTGTCTGCATCTGATGAGATAGAACACACTCATATGAAATGATTTACATGAAGCAGATTTATTACTCATAGACAGGTAGCAAAGGACAACAGAAGCCTGACATTCCTTGTGACCTGATTCTCAAAGTCTTAGGACAGCTTCTCAGGGAAGTTGAGGTCTTAAATCTGCATTCCCTATTTGAGGGACCTCAGAGAGCAGACCACTTGGGATTTATACCCCCAGGTGACATGGTATACTGGGCTAATGCATTGAAGGACATATTTTTCTGAGGGGCTGCTACAAAGCTTGCATTATGTTAGCCAAATATCCCTCATCACAGGATATTGCATTCTCAGAACATTCTACAGTCATTCTTCAAAAGGACATGCCTAGGGCATGTAACTGGGTCAGTTCAAGGCCATCCAGACAACTGTCCTGCATCCACTGATTCCTGTACCAGAGAATCCTGCTAATGAGATAAACAGCATCATATTTAGACACAAATTTAGAGCACATAAAGCTATTTGGGGGATATTTTCCTAGCCCTGAAAAATTTAACCATTCACAATGTTATTAAGTCAGCCATTGCAAGATAATGAAAAACATGGTAGGTGTATTACAAGTGAAATCTACATGCATGAGCCCATTGTCACACTTCACGGCAAGTAGAATTAACATTGTCTTGCATGGAAACTACTCAGGAAAAGCTATTACAGGAAGCATGGGATTACCCTCTTTGGGCAGGAATAGATGGGCTGTTTCTACTGGTTTAAAAGGAAAAAAAAAATAGATTCAATAGAATTTAAGGGTTCCGTGACTTCAGAATCATTGGTGTTTCCATTGCAAGTTTCAGGATCTAATTCTTTGTGAAAAAATTTCTCCCTTTAATGGAGTTATGCTATGAGGGAATTCAATTTTTGTTTAGTTCAGCCATTGTTGGGATGAAAACTGGGTTTGGTTTCCAGGAAACTTAGCCTCTACTTACAGCAGATAAGGGTTTCTTTCAAAGCACATAGAGGCTTTCAGATAATGTACACATGCTTGAGATGTCAATTTCAAGACCTAAATCCATCCTTTCCTTTTCTAAAATTCTCTAGTGTAGTTAGGAGCAGCCAGGCAGTCCTATTTCATTTTTATTCCTTAGTTTGACTAAAATAGTTTAAGGTATTAAAAATATAGCCACACTGTATGGGAAAGTATATGGAGATTCCTCAAAGAACTAAAAGTATAGTATACATACCATTCAAAACAGCAGTCCCACTACTGGGTGTCTTCTAATAAGAAAAGAAGCTGTTATATCAAAATGACACCTGTGCCCGAACATTTATCACAGTGCAAATGTACAGAATCAACCTAACTGCCCATCAATTCATGAGTGGATTAAGATAGATAGAGATTAGATATAGATATATCTATCTGTAGATAGATAAATAGGTAGATGAAATGGAGCACTTCCTGGCCATAAAAAAAGAATGAAATATTGTCATTTCCAACAATTTGGATGGCTAGAGACCACTATCCTAAGTGAAATATCTCAGGAATGGACAAATACCACATGTTCTCACTAATAAGTGGGGAGCTAAATAATGGGTACACATTGTCATAAAGATATGTAAAGGACATTGGAAACTAAGAAGGGAGGAGGGTGAGAGAAGGTGAGGTGTGAAAGTACCTGTCAGGTACAATGTGTACTTTTGTAGTAACAGGAACACTGAAAACCCTGACTATAGCATGATACAATTTGTTTATGTAACAAGGACACTTATACTCCTTAATATTTTGAAAGAAAAATTATTAAAAATACTTAGCCACACCACCTTATCTTGTACGCATACTTTATAATGACTATCAATACTGGTGTTCATGGGCCACCAGTGTCCTCTTTACGGCTAAAATAGTCCTTCCTGATTTACAATATAATAAATAAGGGAAGTATTTCCAGAAAATAAAAAAAAACATTCAGAAAAGTCATCCTTAAGGTCCTGGTCCTCCAGGACAATTACTAGTACAAAAATCTGTCTTAGAGTTTTATCATAAAAACAGAACTAATAGGAAATGCATATATAAATGTGTATGCGTATACACACACGTATATCTATCATCTATCTATCTACAGATATATAAAGATATTCATTGAAAGCTATTGTCTTATGTGAGTGTGGTGGTGACTAGCTCAGCAAGACTAAAATCTGAAAGACAGGCCAGGCTGGGTACTTGTTAATCCAGGAGCTGATGATACAGTTCACAGGCAGAATTTCTTTTCTTTCTCAGGAAAACCTGTAATTTTGTACTTGAGGCCTTTATATCTGATTGATGAATCCATTCAATCAAGCCAGTGTACTGAGGATTAGATCCTATTCTTAGAGACAAATGATTGTATGTCAATCAGATCCATAAAATACCTTCACAGTAACACCTAGATTGGTGTTTGATTGAATAACTGAGTACACAACCCAAGCAGGTGACACGTACACACAAAACTAATCACAATCTGCCAGGATGGTTTCCTTGTCCTCACCAAAGAGTAGATGGTCTTTATTTCTACCCTTCTGTGAACTGAGAAACATCTTTGTCTGTGTCCTGACAGGGGCAAAACATGCCACTCCTCCAGTGGCTGAAAGCTTTTGCTTTCTAGAAGGTAGAAATCCAGAGAAAGTAGTAAAGACAGGAACTTGTTTTTCCTGTAGTCATCTATCAGCTTCTGTGGGACTGTTTCCATTGCCACATCATTTCAATGTCATTTCTTTCTCTTACAGAAGGGCTTAGAGAAGTGTGCATTTGAATCCCTGTCCCGCCCAGTACTTGGTCACTTTCTGCCCAACTGAACCAACAAGGATTCTTTCCCTGTCACCTTTCCGTGCACCCTATATATTTTTTATGTACCTGGTGGAATTCCACATAGATTTTATGAGACAGGGAAAACAACTCTTGTGTATTCCAATTTGGACACTCTAGTCCATACGTAACTGTTAACAGTTTATTAAAATTGTAGCCGATTTTTTCCTACCTCTCTGTTGGTGTCTCTAGCTACTCATATCTGTCATAGGAGAAATGTCAGTGTATTGCCTTTCTCCTGAGAGGAAATTGGAGCTTGTCAGTCTTTGGAAATCAGATGACTTGATTGCCTTCTGACCACTGCTGAATACTAGGCTGAATAAAAGTTATGATTTTGTGGTTTATACGACTTTTAGGTGATCTTTTTTGCAGCTTCCTACATCCATAGTGGATGCAACAATAAATGCATATGGTCTGTTAATAATAAATATAAAAATGTATGCCCTGCTTTTATCTTTCAGTGTGAAATCATAAGGACATTTCCATAATTTACAGAATTATTCTTTCTGAAAAAACATACAAATTTACTATGGCTGTCAATTAATTAGTAACTTATTATAAATTCCAATTAATCCAGAGAAAATATGTTAACATGGTGCAACAACATGAAAAAATTCACGTAGAAATTCCAGCACGGTCTTAGATTAATGCACACACCTCACTAGTTATTCCCGATGTTCAGTTTAATCATTTGTTTGCTATTGACTTCTATAATCTATTGCTGCTGTAAAATAAGTAAATGAAATATACTGATTATAAAAAGGTTTTAATCAATATTTCTGACCGTATGCTGCATAAGCATGGGTTTAATCTCCGTTAGTCTAAATTGACCACATGCTTATTTCTAGACTTATCTGTAGTGTGATGGTGAACCTTCATTAATTCTATGGAATATATTGTTTCAAGAGAAATGATTTTCTGCGACCTTGATTAATGAGTAGTTAGAGACTTGGAAAAAGAATTCAACTCATGTTGAAGGAGAAATCTTTGAGATAGCCAAGCCGCCTTTGCTGAAAATTCTTTTTTTGCTATTGATATATTGTATCCTTTGTCTATAACAAAGCTCCTTTTGAAAGATAAACCACTTGAATTCTCTAAGTAGTTTCAGCAATAATGACAAGGTAATCGATGACCAATTCCACACCAATATTAATAATATGACATGAATACTTGTATGATTTCTTGTTATACAAATATACACATATAGATTCCCCTATATGTAAGTTTATTGTAAGCACATTACTTTCCAATTTGATTTTTTATTTAATTCTATTATAGCTATTCTACATTATCTATAAATAAGAATCACATACTTTTCAATTTACAAATAATGTACATAAAATAAAAGCTGAAATGTCTAATTCCTAATATGGGCATCTCTTTAGAAACTCCTTTTTGGATCTATTTGTAAATCTCCCTTTCTGCATGTGGCTATCCATTTTCCCCAGCATCATTTACTGAATGGAACTATTTTTCCCTAGTGTACATTGTTGTCTTCTATGTCATGTAATAGTAGGCTGTACATGATGTTTTATATCTGGGTTCTCTGCTGTGCTACATTGATCTATGTCTGTATTTTTGTGCCAGTGCCATGCAGTTTGGGCTACTACAGCCTTGTAGTATAGTTTGAAGTCTGGTAATGTGCTGTCTCTGTATTTGTTCTTTTTACTTATGATTGCTGTGGCTATTGGGGTTCTTTTGTGATTCCAAAAAGAAGCCTAGAATTATTTTTTTCTAGATCTATGAAATGTGATGTAGGTATTTTGATGTCGATTGCATTAAATCTGTAAGTCACTTGGGCAGTATGGACATTTTCACAATGATGATTCTACCAATCCATGAGTATGATATGCTTTTCTATTTGTTGGTATCATCTTAGATTTCTTTCCTCATTATTTCATAGTTCTGTTTGGTGACATCTATCGCCTCTTTGTTTAACTATATTCCTAGGTATTTTATATTCTTTGTAGCTATTGTTAATGGTACTGAATCTTTGATTTGATTCTCACGTTAACTGTTATTAGTGTAGGAATGCTACTGATTTGTGTACATTGATATATTTTTTTGACCTGAGACTTTGCTGAATTTATTTATCTTATCCAGGAGTCTCTTGGTGGAGACTTTGGCGTTTGTAGATATAAGAATTTTATCATCAGCAAAAGCAATAGTTTGACCTCCTCTTCCTGATTTGGGTATCCTTTATTTCTTTCTCTTGCTTGATAGAAGGGTAACAGTGGGCGCCCTTGTATTGTTCCAGTTCTTTCAGGATTATTTTCAACTTTTCTCCATTCAGTATGATGTTGGCTGTGGGTTTGACATATATGGATGCTATAGTTTTGAGCTATACATACCCTCTATGCCTAACTTGCTGAGGCTTTTTATCATGAAAGGATGCTGGATTTTATCTAATTCTTTCTCGGCATCTACTAACAGGATCATATGGTCATTGTTTTTGCTTTTTCTCATGTAGTGAATTACACTTATTAATTTACATATGTTCAAACATCCTTGCATTCTTGGAATGAAGCTGATGTAGTAATGGTGGATTTTTTTGTGGGGGGAGACAAAGTCCCAAGATGTCACCCTGGGTAGAGCGCCATGGCATCATAACTCATAGCAACCTCCAACTCTTGGACTCAAGCTATCCTTGTGCCTCAGATTTTCTATTTTTAGTAGAGATGGAGTCTTGCTCTTTTGCTCTTGCTCTGGCTGGTCTCGAAGCTGTGAGATCAAGCAATTCACCCAGCTTGGTCTTCCAGAGTACTCGGATTACAGGCATGAGGCAGCAAGCCCACGCTTGGCCTTTCTTTTATTTTTTTGTTGCTGTTGTCATTGTTTGTTGTTGTTGTTGTTGTTTGTTTGTTTGTTTAGCTGGCTTGGGCTGAGTTCAAACCCACCAGCCTATGTGGCTGGCACCCTACCCACCATGGGCACTGCCAGTGGTGGATTATTTTTGACATGCTGTTGAATTCAGTTTGCTAGTATTTTATTAAGGATTTTTGCACCTATATTCGTAAGGTAATATTGGCCTATAGCTTTGTTGTTTTGTGCTTTCCTTGCTTTGGTATTAAGGTGACACTGGCTTCATCACAGTATGATTTGGGGAGGATTCCCTCCTTCTCAATGTATGGAATAACTTCTGCAGTATGGGAGCCAGCTGTTCTTTGTTAGGCTTAGTAAAATTTGGCTGTTAATACATCTGTTCTGGGGCTTTTTGTTTGTTTGGAAAATATTTTATTACTGCTTTGATCTCAATGATTGTTATAGGTTTGTTAGGAGTTCTATTTCTTCCTAACTGAGTCTTGGGAGATTGTGTATTTCCAGTAATTTGATCATTTTCTCTACATTTTTGAGTTTCTATGCATACAGATTTTAATAGTATTCACAAATAATATTTTATACTTCTGTAGTATCAGTTGTAATATCTCCTTTTTCAGTTCTAATTGAGCTTGGGTCTTTTGTCTTCTATTCCTTGCTAATCTAGCAAGAAGTCTATATATATATATTGGAGACAGAATCTCACTGTGTTATCTTAGGTAGAGTGTCATGGCTTCACAGGTGACACCAATCACTTGTCACAATGCCCAACTAGCTTTTTTATTTTTAGTAGAGACAAGATCTTGATATTACTCAGCTTGGTCTCTTAATTCCTGAGCTCAAGCAATCCCACTGGCCTCAGCCTCCCAGAAAGTTAGAATTACAGGTGTGAACCTCTATGCCTGGCCGATATTGTTTATCCTTTCAAAGAACTAACTTTGATTGATTCTTTGTATTTTTTTCAATTACAAAGAATAAAAGAGAATGATCAGTAAAGTAATATTCATGATGTGAAAGGCTTGATCATGGAAAATTAATACAGTATAGTTCTATTTAGTAATCTAACTTTAAAGAAAAAATATAAATCAAATCCATATATTACAGAAAAACAAAAATCAGAGTAAAAGGAAAGAATCACTATTAGAGTTTAGAGGCATACCGTAAGTTCTTCACTCACAGAAATATATTCCATGGTATTTTGAAGTTTACAGTTTTTGTTAACGTATACTGCACAATTTATTTTTTGTATGATTTGTGGCTTTAAAGATGAATGTGTTCATATTTTAAATGAGCACCAACTCATACTGTATTGTGCTTGATAGGTGATCATTAAATATCAAGGAAGTTAAATTTTAACTGTGTTAAAATGGAGGTTCAAAATAAAAATTGAGTTATAAATAGAGGTTTTCATCCTATATACATATTAATTCTTAAATGATGAACATATTAAATAATATGCTCATATTTAACTTCATCTTAAAGATTTGAAAAGTTAAAAAAAATGTTTTTTGAGACAGAGTCTCACTATGTCACCTTGGGTAGAGTGCTGTGGCATCACAGTTCACATAAACCTCAAACTCTTAGGCTCAGGCAATTCTCTTGCCTCAGCCTCCCAAGTGGCTGAGTCTACAGGCACCTGCCACAGCACCCAGCTATTTTTAGAGATGGGGTTTTGTTCTGGCTCAGACTGGTCTTGAACTTGTGAGCTCAGGCGATCTACCCGTCGTGGCCTCCCAGAGTGTTGGGATAGAAAGTATAATTTTATTTTTTTTAATTTATATTTAATAAGTATGCATTAGAGCTTTTATATATTATATAATCATGCATTTATACATTAGCATATAAAATCTATATACAATATTTTACCATGGCACAAAATTCTATGACTTTTTACATAGATTTCAGTCTCTTGTGTAAACAGCCTTTACTCAGATTTGAGGAAAAAAATGTTTTATTATACAAATAAAATACATGGAGTTTAGATAAATGGATGTGTAATATTAGGAAGACCTAATATTATATCACATAAGAGGGTAACATCATTTACACATTGGTATATTCCTTCAGATGTTTTATGTATATATAATTGTTGCTTGTTATATGAAAAGTGGGGTCATTTTGGTACTTCCTTCACACTAATGAGAGTACATAAGTACAGACAAAACACTGATGTTCAATTATTTGGGGTTGTGGTTTGTTATTTTGAACTTTCACAAATTAATCTAATATCAATTTCAGCCATCTCTCTTTGTTTGTATTTTATATTTTCAAAATAGAAGTGCAACAAATTTTGTTAAGACATTGACTACTACTAAATTTACTTTATATGTTTGGATTAAGATCTACATGTTTAATTATATGTAATTAATTGAATAATTGGCATATCAACTTGTTGAACTTCATTTGAGGACTTTTTTATTTATGTTCATCACTGAGATTGGTCTTTCTTTAATTAGCATTTTTTTCCCAAGGCATTTGTATTAGAGAGATTTTGCTGCTTTATCTTTTTTCTCTATAAAAATAGGTCAAGAAACAATTTAGAATAATAATAACACAATATGGTGAAGTTTTAAATAGCTTATACTTGGGGAAGAGTAGATATTCTGAGAATAGGCTATTAAAAGTTTTCAAATTATGGCATGAAGAATCCTAGTTTATCTAAGAATCTTCTGGGGGTCCATAAAATCCTCCCTTTCTAATAGGCATTATCTAGGTATATACAAAATCAAACCAACATAAGAGAATCATAGATTAAATACCAAAAATGTGAAAATTCAACTTTTCCTACCAAATAGACATTTAAAAAATTAAAAATAATGTAATACCATCCCACAATTTTCACTACATTTTCTCTTTTGGAAAATATTTCCAAAACATTTCTCATAAAAAAGTTTTATGTTAACATTTGATGAAACACTTATTGTATTTTATAATAAAAATAGTTAATAAGTATCTTTAAAATTATAAATAAATTTCTCATATGATGATTATTGATAGATATAATTCACATAAACAGTAGTCTATTGGAATGGTCAAAACTGTATTTAGCATATGAAGGGTTTATTAGATCAAAATGTTTGGGAATCATTTTGCCAGCTCATTAACCACATCAACATTCTCTCCTTTTACTTTTTTTGTTTTTGTATTGTATAGGCTTTTTCTTCCATAGAAGAATACATATTCCAGACTTCCTTGAATTTAGAGTTTCAAATGTGAAGTATGTTGCATCAATCCAAAGAACATATAGGAGATTTGGAAAGCAGAAATAGAACAACACTAGAAGGAGACCATGCATTCAAAACCTGATCATTCTGCTAACTGTGGTCAAGGAGTATTAGGTTTCCTATTGCAGTTGTATCAGAGATGCTTTTTTAAATCCTTTGATTTTGTAAGGGAGAAAGATGGCTTTGTTGGAGCCACAGAGAAAATTTAAAAATGTTTATTTCCATGGAGGAAGGGGCACAATCATGGAGCCAATTGAGCACATTCCTGATAATATCAGGGCAGAGAACCTCAGCCAGAGAACCTACAAACTCAGTTCTGTAATATGGTTTGGAGAGCTGTTCTAGAAGCTCAGCCAAGCATTTATTTTTTTTATTTTTTTCAACAATTATATAATTCTATAAATCAACTCAGCAATTTTATAATATATCTAGTTTATTTTCACATGCAAGCAGCTGGCATAGATTCTGTTTTTTTTTCCCAACTGAACTCATCAGATATGCTGTCTTGATCTTAAATCTGTTGAGCACTCAGCATGTTTTGAGGAATTAATTTGGCCAATGTCTTCACTGATTTATAGCTATCTGTATATTTTATACCTCTTATTGATAGACGTATAAATTTTTCCCCCAAAATGCCTAATACCAGGAAATTTTGAAGTCTGTTAAGTATACACTGGTGCTAATGCTGAGCAACTATGATCAAATTCTAAATTATTCACGATGCTATATTTTAAGATGTTTACAAGTATTTTTCATTAAAGAATTAAAATTTAAAACAACAATGAGAAACACTTGGCATCCTTTTCATAGTGATCAAAATCCAAAACAGCAACACCAAATACTGAAGAGGATCTGGAGCAATAAGAAATGAGGGGTGAGAAAAGAGTGCTAAGAAAAGCCTTAACTGTATCAAAACATTTATATTCTAGTTCTAGAAAAGTTCACTTGTACCCTTGTTAGACAG
>CAUYQV010102395.1:0-14690 GCA_963574575.1 Galagoides demidoff
ACCCATGAATCGATTAACAAATTGTGGTATGGGTATACCATGAAATACTATGCAGCCATAAAAAATATGGGGACTTCACATCTTTTATGTTTACACGGATGGAGCTAAAACATATTCTTCTTAGTAAAGTATCTCAAGAATGAAGGGGAAAGTATCCAATGTACTCAATACTACTATGAAATCAATATATAATCACCTACCCATTCATATGAATGGTAAACCGTAACTATAGTCCAGAAAGTAGAAGGGAAGAGGAGACAGAGGGGAGGGCAGGGAGGAGGCAGGGGGAAGTGGAAGGAGGGAAGGGAGACCTCACCTAATGTGCAAGACACAATGGTACATTTCAAAAGTACTAACAAAAGACTATAATTGTCTTACTACAACAAATAAGTAAGCAAGGTGATGGATGTGTTAACCAGTTCAATGTAAGCATTTCACATTGCATATCAAATCAGTACACTGAACCCCATAAATGCATCAGTTATGATTTAATAAAAACAAAACAAATAAACAAACCAAAAACCAACTACCATGGTAGTTAAAAGATTATATGTAGTCACAGGAAAAACAAATGGAAAGCTATTATGCACTAATATGCAATTATCAGTTAGCCCTATTTGAATGAGATTATGTTTATAGTTATTTCTGGTTTTTATTCATTGTTTTCTCATAAAAAGCATATGTTGTTTAAGAAGCCTAAAATAATACACAAAGCATAATTGTAGTCAATTATTAAAAAAAAGTATCATGCAGAGTCATGGATCATGTCAAAATAATAAAAACTTCCAAAATGCAAAATAAGGTCAAATTAAAATTGGTAGGTGACAGTTTCAGCATCTACAAGGGGTTATTTCATTTAAATCTTATAATATTTATAGACTATAACATATAAATTATTATAATGTGAATACATTTCCAGCACTGTTAATAATTGTAACTTATACCATAAGGCAAAATTTTATAGCAAAACAAACCAAAAAATTATTTATTTATTTAAGTAGTCATACTTAAGAACCTAAAGGCATTTTTAGACATGAGGTAAAAAATTTTAAAGGTAAAAATCAAAGGCAATTACAATAGCAGTTTATAGTAAAAACTTACTAAATATTGGCTCGGTGCCTGTGGCTCAATCGGCTAAGGCGCCAGCCACGTACACCTAAGGTGGCAGGTTCGAATCCCCAGCCCCGGCCCGCCAAACAACAATGATGGCTGCAACCAAAAAATGGCCGGGCGTTGTGGTAGGCGCCTATGGTCCCAGCTACTTGGGAGGCAGAGGAAGGAGACTCGCTTGAGCCCAGGAGTTGGAGGTTGCTATGAGCTGTGATGCCATGGCACTCTACCCAGGGGGATAGCTTGAGGCTCCGTCTCAAAAAAAAAAAAAAAAAAAAACTTACTAAATAAATTAGTTTGGGGAGCAGGGAGGCAAATACAATATATTTTTATAAGCCACTTTGGAAATAAGAGAGATTATTCATTAATTCATCAACAGTAACAAATTATTCTTGTTTCCAAAGGAATTTTATCACATTAATCTTTCAGTTTATCCAAGAAAGAGTATGTTAAAAGCTTTGCCATCTATTTCCAGGGTAAGACAGAGAAGTCTCAGGTTGTTATTGATATGCGTTAGCAGGACAAAGACAGCCTATTATCAGTTGTCAATCATCTTGCAGCCAAGAATTTTTCTTATTTGAAGACGAATTGTAAATTAGTAAACAGTCATAAAGAGGCTTAATTTACTTACCCAAAAGTAAAAAGTGATTCATCATGTCAAAAAAAACTCCACCAATCACAGAGCCACTCAAATATCCAAAGGCACGGCCCACAAAAATGAAAGAAAGGCTACTGATATTTCGGTTCACATTTATTGCCAAATCTGGAAATGTGGGTCCCAGTATAGCAACACTCATTCCCTAAAATTTAAAAAGACAAAAGCTTTTACTTACAATCATTAAAATAATGTCTAACCAGGTGGTAGCTTTTTCCAGTATAAAATGGGGGGGGGGGTCAGGATTACAATGTAACATAGGAAACTACTTTAAGTCCCCAGAGTCAGGAAAAATTCACACTAATCCTAATACTACTAGAAGAAGAGACTCTTATTTTTCTAGTTTTGACTCCTCTCAATTTTTAAAAAAATTCTTCAATTCTAGCTTTTGGGGCCAGGCACAGTGGCTTATGTCTGTAATCCCAGCACTCTGGGAGGCCAAAATTGGTGGATTACTTGTGCTCAGGTGTTTGAGACCAGCCTCAGCAAGAGTAAGATCCCATCTGTACTAAAAACAGAAAAACTAGCTGGGCATGGTGGTGCATGCCTGTAGTCCCAGCTACTGGGGAAGCCGAAGCATTGAGCCCAGGAGTATGAGTTTGCTGTGAGGTACCATGACACCACGCATTGTACCCAGGGCAACAGAGTACAGTGGGTAATCCGTGAGTCACTTTCCTCTTGGGTCTTTTTCTCTATTCTGTCTCAAAAAAAAAAAAAAAAAATAATCTTCCAGCTTTTGTTACAATCCTGTTTCTTTTTTGAACAATATCTGTAAAAGACAAGGTTGTATTAACAGTTACTAAAATGTAACATTAAAACTATTCTTAAAATGGTTTTGTGTACTGTGAAATATACTACATGTACAAGTAAAAATTTAGATGTTAAAAATTTTAATTATCAAAACACCAAAATATTCTCATTTTTGATCTTGTTAAACAGCAGTATTTGTGGATGCATATGGGGTCTTCCTCTGAACTACAAATATAACACGGAGGAGATAAACAATGTAAACGTCTGTCTAATCTACATTCTTCTTTAAAGAAAACTCCAAACCGGCTCGGCGCCTGTGGCTCAAGCGGCTGAGGCGCCAGCCACATGCATCTGAGGTGGCGGCTTCGTATCCCGAGCCCGGGCCCGCCAAACAATGATGGCTGCAACCAAAAAATGGCCAGGCGTTGTGGTGGGTGCCTGTAGTCTCAGCTACTTGGGAGGCTGAGGCAGGAGACTCGCTTGAGCCCAGGAGTTGGAGGTTGCTGTGAGCTGTGATGCCATAGCCCTCTACCCAGGGGGACAGCTTCAGGCTCTGTCTCAAAAAAAAAAAAAAAAAAAAAAAAAAAGAATACGTTCTCTAGTGTTCATAGGAAATTTTAATCTTAATCACAGGAGGAGATTAGAGAACAAATGGCTTAGGTCATCTTGCTGACACTAATGTGACATGAAAATAATCACAACTATAAACCACAAAGTGGCAAACATAGGCTCCAATTCACAAGTTTTTTAAATGCCTATTTAAGAGTGGTTAGGAAATGATATTTTATCCACAGAAACTTTAAGTTGCACTTTAACACTAGCAGTCTAGCTCCACAGAAGCTGATAAAATCTGCAATGAAATTGAAACTTTTTGTTACATTTACAAAGGGGAAGAAAACTTACAGCCATTATAATTATACACAAAAAAATCCAATGAATGATTTTATCTTAATGCTAACATTTCAGAAACAGTAGTTTTTAAGAATAGCCACTAGAAGGGACTGCTAGAGATTCTTAAAAGTTCTTTGTAGGGTTTGAATGTTGAAGATACCAGTACTATCTGTGTTTATTAGCAATCATTATAATATTATTTTTATTGGTGGGGAACACAGTTTATAAAAGAAACTAGGAGAAATAGTGTGTATATGGAAAGGCAGAAAGGGAAAGGTCAGAGGGAACAATACCCAAACTCAATCCCCCTAAGACATAATCAAAGCAGATTCTGAAGAAATGACATTCAGTTTCCTGCCTGGACTACAAACTGGAGCCCTCAAACCAAATGAAATCTGTCAAAGGTTGTATGTGTTGCAGAAACAGGCAGGGATAAGAAAAGTAGAGCACTGGCAATTCAGCCAGTGAGGCCACACTCAATTGGTTTTTATTTCATATGAGATCATAAAAAGCATGCAAGTTAACTATAATTTATTAATAATCCACACAGTCCCATTTAAAAGTGAAAGAGCAGTCATGTTGTTTTATACTATTTACTTTATAGTTTTGTGATAATTCTTTTATTTTATCCACTTAATGTTTCAAACAACATCAAAAGTTAAACTGAAAAGTTAAAAACTAATTTTAAAAATGAAAAGATTAAGTAAACAAGTGTTTTTAGAAAGGAAGTATTTTTATACATTCTTAACACTTCTAATAATCAACCAAATTAAACAGGAACACATTACTATGTATCAGCATCAAAAATCTTTGAGTGATCATGCAGTTTTATAAACAGGGTAAGAAAATAATTTTCAGGAGAGCAGACTAGGGAATGTTAAGATCTTACCCAAAAGGCTGGGCACAGTGGCTCATGCCTGTAATCCTAGCACTCTGAGAGGTCTAGGAGGGTGGATTGCTTGAGTTCACAAGTTTGAGACCAGCCTGAGAAAAAGTGAGACCCCTATCTCCATTAAAAATAGAAAAAAACTGAGGCAAGAGGACTGCTTAAGCCCCAGTTGGAGCTTGCTGTGAGCTATGACACCAGGGCATTCTACCCAGGATGACAGATTTAATCTCTGTCTCAAAAAAAAAAAAAAAAAACCTCACCCAAAAGACAGAAAAAAATGGCTTCTTTATTTGGTAAGAAAATACTTGCCACTCACACCTGTAAATGTTCTTTAAAAAATATATCCTCTCCAAGCGGTGCCTGTGGCTCAAGGAGTAGGGCACTGGCCCCCTATACCGGAGGTGGCGGGTTTAAACCCAGCCCTGACAAAAACTGCAAAAAAAAAAAAAAATATATATATATATACACACACACACACACACACACACACACACATATATATGTGTGTGTGTGTGTGTGTGTATATCCTCTCCAGCTGGACATAGTGGCTCACACCTGTAATTCCAGCTACTTAGGAAGCTGACATGACACAAGAGGATCCCTTAAGCCCAGGAGTTCAAAGCAGCAGTGAGCTATGATTACACCACTACACTCCATCCTGGTCAACAGAGCAAGACCTCTCAAAAAAAAAAAAAAGGGCGGGGGGGGGGGGGGGGGTTGGGGGCTTGACACCTGTAGCATGGTGGTTATGGCACCAGCCACATACACCAAGGCTGGAGGGTTCGAGCCCAGCCTGAGTCAGCTAAACGACAACTGCAACAAAAAATAGCTGGTTGTGTGGCAGGCACCTGTAGTCCCAGCTACTTGGGAGGCTGAGACAAGAGAATTGCTTAAGCCCAAGAGTTTGAGGTTGCTGTGAGCTGTGAGGCCACAGCACCCTACCGAGGGTGACATAGTGAGACTCTGTCTCAAAAAAAAATGTGTATCCTCTGTTATTAAGGTCATTATTTAATTTGATAAAACTAAACTTATATATTAACAATTTGTTTTGCAAGCATTCCAAATTGTATATGAAATCAGCACCTTGTACCCTATAAATCCATTAATGTATACATTATCTACCTCTTTATGATTTAATAAAAAATAAAAAAAATTGTTAATTACAGGTTTTACCCTGAACAAAAGCTACGTATAAAAATGCTTTAAACTTACTAGGCACAATTGTTTTAATTTTTTCCCCTCCTTTGCCAAATCCATATGCCTAATTTCAAATTAATGAAATGTTAAATAATAAAATCCTTTAAAACGAAAATTATTGAAAACTTACATCCTGTTTAATTACATAACATTTTCCTTAATAAATCACATTTGTGATATGCTACAAACAACTCCTTTGTTTTAATGTTTTCCATGACAACTGCTTTTAACAAGATCCCCAGATACCATCTAAACATAACCAGCTTTAGTAAAAACAATGAACTTCAGTTTCTGGAAATTTTCTAGCACAAACAAGATCAGAACAGTTTTTCCTTCCATGCTATCTTTTCTCACATTTATGATTAATACAGCTAACTTCTAAAATTTAGTTAAATATACCAAATCCCAATTACAAAAGCCAAGCATATCATACGAGCATAATGAAGGTCAAATAACATCAGTATACAGAGGTATATAGTCCTACTATATCTTTTTAATCCTGACTATAATGCATTCATATAGAACAGTGGTTCTCAACCTTCCTAATGCCAAGGCCCTTTAATACAGTTCCTGTGGGTCGCGCCCCACAGGTTGAGAACCGCTGATATAAAACCTTTATATAATGTGACTATCTTATATCTTATATATAACAATGAATAAAAAACAAGATGGTTAATTTTAATCAAGCCAAAAATGATAGCTATGATAATTTTTTAAATCATACCTCTGTAAGTCGAACTATCATGGCTTTTATTTTCACTTAGGATCCGGCATAAATGCAAACTAGAATAAAACAGAAATAACCAGTATCAATTTCAAATCTTAACACTATATAACTCTTGTAGAGTAAATTATTTCAACTAAAAATATATGTAAATGTATCCAATATGTTTTAATGTGTTAGTTATAATAACAGAACAAACCTAAAAACCCTAATTGGTCAGAACTAGAGGAGCTAGTGAATCAACATATTATTCTGTAAACTGGGAAGTAAATTTTTTTTTAATCAAGCATTCATTTTGCCTTTCATATACAAAGTATGCCAGTGAGTAACTCAATAAGATATAAGAAATTTCTCTGTATTGGTCCATTTTAGTTAACAAAGAATGAAAAGATTAGAACATCACCATTTTAAGATTCCTAATAAATTTAAATAAATTTAAATCCATATCAACGGTTGTTCACATCATAAGGGGACTCGTAATTGATGAAAGAGCAAACTACCCACCTATGAAATTGTCTTTAAAAATAATGCATGTACCCAAGTCTGATTAAGCCATCTATATCCAACTACCAATATACAGGAAATAAAGACTGAGGAACATATTAAGTGATACCATGGGGACATACCAAAATTCAAACTATGGGAAACTACTAGACAGTGACCCAGTCTCTTTCACAAATAAATTGCTAGAAAAAATAAGAGATGGTAGAAAATCCTCAGATTAAATAAAAGAGGCTTAAGAGACATCTTAGGTACAACGTATGGCTCCTTATGTGGATCTTGTTTCAAACAACTACTTTAAAATTTAACATTCAAAGGCAGGGCTCAGTGGTACTTGTCTGTAATCCTAGCACTCTGGGAGGCGGAAGCCAGTGGATTGCTTGAGCTCAAGAGTTCCAGACCAGGCTGAGCTGAAATAAGAACACATCTCTTAAAAAAAAAAAAAAGCCAGGCATTGAGGTGGGCACCTTCAGCCCCAGCTACTTGGGAGGGTGAGGCAAGAAAAATTACTTGAGCCCAGGAGTTTGAGCTTGCTGTGAGCTGTGACACCATGGCACTCTACCAAGGGTGACAAAATGAGACTCTGTCTTGAATGATTGATAAATAAATAGATATAGATACAGATAAAAATCTCACATTCATTACCAGGCATTGTGGCTCACATCTTGTAGGCCCAGCTATTCAGGAGGCTAAAGCAAGAGGATCACCTGAGGCCAGGAGTCTGAGATTGTGGTACATTATGACAGCCTATGAATAGCTACCGCACTCCAGCCTGGGCAATACAGCAACACTTTAGAAAAAATAAAACATTTCTAAGCTAATAGGAATATTTTTAAAAGGGTCTTTTTTTTTTTTTGAGACAGAGACTCAAGCTGTCACCATGGGTAGAGTGCCATGCCATCACAGCTCACAGCAACCTCCATCTCCTGGGCTCAAGCGAGTCTCCTGCCTCTGCCTCCCAAGTAGCTGGGACTACAGGCACCCGCCACAACGCCTGGCTAATTTTTGGTTACAGCCATCATTGTTGTTTGGCGGGCCCAGGCTGGATTTGAACCCGCCAGCTCAGGTGTATGTGGCTGGCGCCTTAGCCGCTTGAGCCACAGGCACCAAGCCAGGGGTCTTTTTCTTTAAAAGATAGATGTTTAAATATTTCCACATAAAATGCTATTTGCTTCAAAATAACACAAAACATGGGAAAATAGGTAGATTTATACAGGAAGTAAGACTGTCCAAGAGTTAATAGTTGAAGCTGGATGAAGATTTCATTAGGGGGCTATTAATATTGTTCTGCTTCCTTGTCGAAGATTTTTTTTCTAATAATAAAGTTTAAAAACAAAAATACTTTTGACTATTTATTAGATTAATTTACATACAATAATGAAGGAAAGATATATAGGATATAGCATAAAAGAAGATATACTTAACTGAAATTCCAAAAAGAAATTTGGTTAAAAGCAATATTTGGGCTCGGCGCCTGTGGCTCAATCGGCTAGGGCGCCAGCCACCCAGCCACATACACCTAAGGTGGCGGGTTCGAATCCCCAGCCCAGGCCCGCCAAACAACAATGGTGGCTGCAACCAAAAAAAATTAGCCAGGCGTTGTGGTGGGCGCCTGTGGTCCCGGCTACTTGGGAGGCGGAGGCGGGAGACTCACTTGAGCCCAGGAGTTGGAGGTTGCTATGAGCTGTGATGCCATGGCACTCTACCCAGGGGAATAGCTTGAGGCTCCGTCTAAAAAAAAAAAAAAAAAAAAAAAAAAAGAATATTCAGAGTTGTCTAACCATCACAGTTAATTCTAGAACATTTTTATCACCCTAAAATGAAACCCTGCACCCATTAGCAGTCTTCTTACTTTCTCCCGATCTCTAATAACTACTCATCTATTTTCTCTTGTTTTTTCCCTATTCTGGACATTTCATAAATGGATCATATAGAACTATGGTTCTTTGTGGCTTTTTTTTTTTCACTCAGTATTTTCAGAGTTCGTCCATTTGGTGGTATGTGTCAGTATTTCATAACTTTTAATTAGCAAATATTTATGAGTTGATTGAATTTTGTTTATTCATCAGTTGATGGACACAGATTGTTCCTACTTTTTAGCTATTATAAGTAATGCTGTTAAGAACATTCTTATACATGGTTTTGGGCTTGCGCATTTAGAGACTAGGGGTCTCACTGTGTTGCCCCAGCTAGCCTTGAACTCCTGGGTTCAAGCGACTCTCCCACCTCAGCCTTCATGTAGCTCATGTACATCTTTTAGTGTGGACATATATTTTTCATTCCCAAAAGTGGAATTTGCTGGGTGGTATGGTAATTCCTTACATTCCCACCAGCAATGCACAAGGGTTCCAGTTGCTCCATATCCTTCTCAACACTTTTTTTTCTTTTTTTTTATTATAACCATCCTACTGGTTGTGAAACCGTGGCTTACTGTGGTTTTGATTTGCCTCTCCCTGATGTAGGACCGGACCGTGTTGAGTATCTTCTCGTGTACTTTCTGGCCATTTGTTTATCTTATTTGATCTACTCAAGTCCTTTGTCCACTTTTTAATTAGACTATTTGTCATTTTACTGTTGATTTATAAGAATTGTTTGTATATTCTAGATATGAATATCTTATCAGACAAGTGATTTGCAAGTATTTTCTTCTATTCTTTAGGTTGTCTTTTTACTTTCTTGATGGCATAATTTACAATATGAAAGTTTCTAATTTTGATGAAGTCCAATTTAGCTATTTTTTGGTATCAGAGCTAAGATAATATTGCCTAACCCAAGGTCACAAAGATTTACTCTGATGTTTCCTTTTAAGCATCTTAAGGTTTTTCACTTTAAGTCTATGATCCATTTTGTGTTAATTTTTGTTAAATTTTGAGGAAGAATTCAAACTTCATTTTTTTACATGTAGATATCTGGTTGTCAAAGCATTTATTGAATAAGCTATTCTTTCCCACATTGAAATGTCATAGCACTCTTTTTATAGTTCTTTTTAACTAAGCTCTATTTAAAGAAGTATGTTTTCTATCCTTTTCATATAATGCTCTGTTGATTTGTTCACAGCCCAGCAGACCTGGTTATCCTAGCCCGAGGTCCAGCGAAGGATTTTATCCCAGCCCACAGCACATGGTACAGACCAATCATTACCAGGTATACCAGTTGTCACAGAAACAAAATGTGTTACTTGATCCTTCAGCTCTTTGGGGGTAGAAATGTACATTGTATTTATTTCTTTATCATTATTGTTATTATTTGTGTACTTATGAGTATGATTTGGCTAGCAAAAAGGCAAGAAAGTGGTTGCCCTGATTGTTGTCTGAGTGAGTGTTGTCTTGACACCCAGTGCAGGAGGCATTCATTATTTACTCAGTCTTAAAGCAGGTGGTTCAGGGGCCTCCAGTAGCTCTTAACCCTTTCTTATCTACCAGCTCTTTAATAATAAAGGGCAGGGTGAATCCATTAGACACATACTATGCATAGGTGGTACTGATCTGGGCAATTCTGCTGGAAGGCAAAAGTAAAATTAAAATTAAAATAAATTAAAATAAAATTCTGCTTAACAGAAACCAAATGAGATGTCACTATGGACAAGTGTGGAAACTCAGATTGACAGACAAATATCTATACAAACTAGAAAAGGTTATCCTTGAAAGAAAAGGACCCAAAGCAAGCAAGTAATTTTGTTTGCTTTTATTTTTGAGACAATGGTATTAGTTTTTATTGAGGTCTAATTTACTAACAGCGAAACGCACAGGTCTCTGTTTTGACCAAAGTACACACCAGTGTATTCCATCCCCGTATCAGGATGGGGAATGTTCTATAACCCCAGGAAGTTTCCGTGTGCCCTTTCCCACCAGTTGCTGGCTGCCCCAGCCATAGCCACTCTTAACAATTCCTAGTGCCAGAGATTCTTGATGCCTGTTCTAGATTTTTTTTTTTTTTCTAGAGACAGAGTCTGAAACTGTCGCTCTGGGTAGAATGCTGTGGGCTTAAGTGATTCTCCTGCCTCAGCCTCCCTAGTAGTTGGGACTACAGGTGCTTGCCACAACACCCAGCTATTTTTTTGTTGTTATTGTTGCAGTTGTCATTGGTCTTTAGCAGGCCGGGGCCGGGTTTGAACCCGCCAGCCCTGGTGTATGTGAGTAGCGCCCTACCCACCGAGCTACAGGTGCTGCCCTAGAATTTTTTTTTTAATGCAAGAGTCTCACTCTTTTGTCTTCGGTAGAGTGCTGTGCCATGGCATTACAGCTCACAGCAACATCAAACTCTGACTCAAGTGATCTTCCTGCCTCAGCCTGGCAAGTAGCTGAGACTACAGGCACCTACCACAATGCCTATCTGGTTTTTCTATTTTTTTTAGTAGAGACAGTATCCCACTCTTGCTCAGGCTTATCTTGAACTCCTGAGCTCAAGTAATTCACACACCTCGGCCTCCCAGAGTGCTAGGATTACAGGTGTGCGCCACCATGCCTTGCCCTAAAATTTTATATAAATGGAATCATGTAGTGTGTGCTTTTTTGGTTTCAGCTTTTTCTACTCATTATAATGTCTATGAGAGTCAGAATCCTGTAATGAAAGGGCCAGAACTTTCCTTCCTCCTTCACAGAGTTTTTGAGAACAGGGTTTAAATTATAGCCTTTTTGGGTCAATGTGGGCAATTAACTGTTGGTACTAGGGTAACAAAGAAGAATGCAAGCCCTGTGTCTTGTTAGAGGCAGGGATTAGAGAGACCATACGGCTGTGGTAGTGAAACTGGGTAAATTTCAGGCTCTTTCTCTACTGCCTTCAGATTCTAATACACTAATTCTGAAGTGGAGTGCAAGAATATCACATTGATAGCAACCAGTCCCAGTGATTTGGAGGCAAATGACTCAGACCCATCTTTTTGAGAGGCTGTTTTAGAGACTCACTTGCCTGGAGGAAGGATGTCAGTGAATGTCCCTTCACTCTGTGCCCAGCACTGTTTCAGGAGATGGGAGTGTAGAGATGAATAAGGGACTTCTTCGCTCATGGGAGGCCCTCACAAGGCCCTTCCATCTTGGTCAATCTAGATTACCAACTCTATACTTGAAGGAGCCAGAACCCTGACCCAAGGCAGTGGTCAGAGCAGCCAAAGGTGTATCACAGCCTAAGGAGAGAAGACCCACACTTCTAATGGCTGAGACACCTAAGCTGTAGCAAACAGCAGAAGGACCCTGAGCAGGATTGGTTACTGGCGTTATTTAGAGAAACAGGGCGGCACCTACTGAATGAGAGCCTGTTCACAGAGTGAGTACTCCTTGTGTCCCTGCGGCTGACAGGAAGTCCTCACTGTGTGAGTTGGGACTGTCTGCCACCACTGGGGGGATTTCTCTCTGAGTGCCTAGAACCGTATGTAGAAATGAGTTAATAGGGAATAAAGTAAAACACCCATTTTTTTCATTAAGCATCTGTATAATTAACCTCCGAAGCTCAAATTTTCCTGTCTTGTAAACGAGATCAGCTATAGGACATTTCCTGGCATCATTTCACATTCCTTTTATAGACTAAAGTGCCCACTGATCCTTTCACATACCGGTAGTTAGTGTTATCTAGAAACTGGCTTAGATCATTTGAAACCTCTTTGTTTTGAAAATTCCTAAAAGTTTTATAGCAGTAATGCATCCATTTCCCCACAAAATAGTAGTGATACAGCATTTTGTATTTAGTAGGTTTTTGTTCTTGTTTGTTTGAGACAGACACTTACTATGTCACCCTCAACTCAGTAGAGTGCTATGGCATCACAGCTCATAGCAACTTCAAACTCTTAGGCTCAAGCGATTCTCTTAACTCAGCCTGCCAAGTAGCTGGGACTGCAGGTGCCTGCCACAACGGCTGGCTATTTGGCTTTTTTTTTTTTTTAATTGTACTTGTTGTCATTTAGCAGGCCTAGGCTAGGTTCAAACTTGCCAGCCCCAGTGTATGTGGCTGGCACCATAACCACTGAGCTATGGGCGCTAAGCCTTAGTAGTTTTTTTTGTTTTTGTTTTTGTTTTTTTGAGACAGAGCCTCAAGCTGTTGCCCTGGGTAGAGTGCTATGGCATCACAGCTCACAGCAACCTCCAACTCCTGGGCTCAAGCGAGTCTCTTGCCTCCACCTCCCAAGTAGCTGGGACTGCAGGCGCCCACCACAACGCCCAGCTATTTTTTGGTTGCAGCCATCATTGTTGTTTGGTGGGCCCGGGCTGGATTCAAACTCACCAGCTCAGTTGTATGTGGCTGGCGCCTTAGCCACTTGAGCCACAGGCGCTAAGCCTAGTAGTTCTTTTTATTACTAAGATATTTCCATTTAAATAAAGAGTGAGAACTAGCTGTATATCTTACTTGAAAATTGATTGATTTCATGTTGTCCGTATGGAACTTTGACATAAATTAATGTCTAGAAACCTAATAAATGCACAAAACCATTGTTGAAGAGTGTGTTGGTATTTGGAAATAATGAATTCATCTGTGCTTTGTTTCATTAAAAAAAAAATGACGGCTGCAACCAAAAAATAGCTGGGCGTTGTGGTAGACACCTGTAGAAACAGCTACTTGGGAGGCAGAGGCAGGAGACTCGCTTGACCCCAGGAGTTGGAGGTTGCTGTGAGCTGTGATGCCACAGTACTCTACCCTGGGCCACAGCTTGAGGCTCTTGTCTCAAAAAAATAATAATAATAATATAATAATGAACAACCTCACTAACCTAATGAGCTATGGAACAAATATCGATTTTGTTCTTTCTTTCCCTTAGTTCAGAGAAGGAACCAATAAAGAAACTTCTTATTTTCCCTCTGCTCTTGAAAATCATCTTCATTTCCAATCAAATGTGTACTCTTTGCCTTAGTCATCATTGTTAGAACGTGGAAGTATGACTTTTCCTACCATTGGCCCTTCACTCATTAGAGGACAGACATTTGGGGTTCTCTGTGGGGTTTTGTTTTATTTTTCTAGGGTGGTAGGTTGGGCAGGAAGGGGAGGTTCTGGAGCAGAGCATGGCTCAGCCACTTCGTGGCTTCCTGTTGCTTTTGCATGCAGGGATAATCTACTCTCAGTATCTTGGTAAGTGAAAATTCAAAAGTAAATCAGTTTTTATTTTCTAGTACGTATTTGAATTAGTTGTCTAATGCATACATAACAAATTACCTTTCTTGAGGCTTTAGTTAAGAGTTCATTTCCTTGTCTTACCAGGTTCTAGGCCACCTACACCCCTTGCTTAATGGTCCCTACTCCATGTTCAGAGCCCCTGTGTTAGGTGTCTAATGGTCCCTACTCCATGTTCAGAGCCCGTGTGTTAGGTCTCTGTTGGTCCCTACTCCATCTTCAGAGCCCCTGTGTTAGGTCTCTGTTGGTCCCTACTCCATGTTCAGAGCCCGTGTGTTAGGTGTCTATTGGTCCCTACTCCATGTTCAGAGCCCCTGTGTTAGGTGTCTAATGGTCCCTACTCCATCTTCAGAGCCCCTGTGTTAGGTGTCTAATGGTCCCTACTCCATCTTCAGAGCCCCTGTGTTAGGTGTCTATTGGTCCCTACTCCATGTTCAGAGCCCCTGTGTTAGGTGTCTATTGGTCCCTACTCCATGTTCAGAGCCCGTGTGTTAGGTCTCTATTGGTCCCTACTCCATGTTCAGAGCCCCTGTGTTAGGTGTCTAATGGTCACTACTCCATGTTCAGAGCCCCTGTGTTAGGTGTCTAATGGTCCCTACTCCATCTTCAGAGTCCGTGTGTTAGGTGTCTAATGGTCCCTACTCCATGTTCAGAGCCCCTGTGTTAGGTCTCTATTGGTCCCTACTCCATCTTCAGAGCCCCTGTGTTAGGTGTCTAATGGTCCCTACTCCATCTTCAGAGCCCTTGTGTTAGGTGTCTAATGGTCCCTACTCCATGTTCAGAGCCCCTGTGTTAGGTGTCTAATGGTCCCTACTCCATCTTCAGAGCCCCTGTGTTAGGTGTCTAATGGTCCCTACTCCATCTTCAGAGCCCTTGTG
>CAUYQV010102396.1:0-19916 GCA_963574575.1 Galagoides demidoff
TTTTTTGTTTTTGTTTTTGTTTGGTTTGGGTTTTTGTAAATTAATAAATTTATAAAATTTATTGATACAAATTAGTATTAATAATAACAACTTTAGGGACTTTCCATGAAATACACATTACAAAATTAGGGCTCCTCTTAACCATGAAATATGTGACAGATTGGCATTCAACATTTAATTTCAAATTGTAAATGATCACTTGCCCAGGAAAAGTTACTAACATCCATTTTTCTAAATATAACATTTTGTTTTGGAAGTAGTTGTTGCTTTTGGAGTAATAGACATTGAATATAAAATTGCTCTTCTGTTTTAAGTACACTATCATTTTAATTTCACTCAACGATGAAGAGTACTTGTATCTATAACAAAGCAAGAAGACAAAGCAATATAAAAACAAGCATTTTTTTTCTTCTACTGATTAAATTGATTAAATAACTAATCAATTTAATGGATCATGTGTTAGCTTATTTTAATAAAACTTGCTCCTGGTTGAACTGGCCACATTTTTAAGAACAACACATCTTTAGAAGTTGTAGTTTATGAGATGTTTATGTTCTTCAAAAGGTTATTCCAATAGAAAGGCTCCATCTGCACAAAAGGAAACAAAAATGAATATGTTCAAGTAAAAATGGCACAAGGGGTGACTGGGAATGTTCAAGTTTAATAATTGAAGTCAAGTATCTCTGAATCAGATCTGTAGTTCTGAAACTTGGTCACCACTTACCCAGTGTTTTCTAGGATTGAAGTAAAGGAAAGTACTTATTTAACTGAAAAATAAAACAACCAGGAAAAAAAAAAACAACCCAAACCAAACCAAAACAAAAAACTTGAATGGTGACTGGCTGTTTCTAGAGAATGAATAAGAAGGAGTCAGTTTTTCATGTTGTTCCCACTCAGATGACTCATCTGCTTCAATTTCATTCTTTTTGATATGCAAAATTTTAGGCTCACTTTTGGCGTAGTTACCTATGACTCAGAATCTGTGTTGCATTATCCTGATAGCTAAAATTACATTATGTCTATTCTAACTGCTATTTTAGTTTTTGCTTATTTTTTCCATTTACAGAAATCATTAAGGTAAACATTGGCATTGAGCTATGAATATAGTATGGAAATCTCCCAAAACTATATACCTGACTATTCACTGAACATCTCTTTGTACTATAAATATATTAGAAAATACTGATAATAAACTCACAATTTTCAGCAATGATAGTTTTTGATGCTAAAACTAGTTCTTATGGTAAATTTTCTTTCTGTATTTTCCATTTCACTTTAACCTCCCAGCCTATCATTTTATATGTCATTTAAAATGACAATTATCAATAATCTCTGGGTTTTTCCTATGTTCAGTTCATAATGTCTTATTGCATAATATAAAGAGGCTTGTTTTCCCACCTACCTTAAAAAATGGTTCCAGAGAATAAGTGTGTTTGCAGCCTGATATTAAAGATTTGAGAGTTGCAAAGGATTGTATCATGAGAAGTTTGCCATTTAGGTAAGTCTATTGGTTTTAGCATCTCATTCAATTTAAGAATCTCTAAGTCTCTACCAATAAACAGAAATGCAAAGCTCTGGACCTTATCATTGTTAATAAATCTATAGAAAACACAACAGTCAGTATTCTTTTTCTAGAAAATAAAGGACCACTGGCAAAAAATTGAGGTTATTGGAAATTATACTTACAAGTTTTTTTCTAAGACAGAGTCTCATTCTGTTGCCCAGGCTAGAGTGTTATGGTGTCAGCCTAGCTCACAGCAACTTCAAATTCCTGGGTTCAAGCGATCCTCTTGCCTCAGCCTCCCAAGTAGCTGGGACTACAGGCACCTGCCATGATGCCAGCTAATTGTTTCTGTTTTTAGTAGAGACGGGGTCTTGCTCTTGCTCAGGTTGGTCTCAAACTCCTGAGCTCAAGGGATCTTCCCACCTTGGGAGGATTATAGGTGTGAACCATTGGGCCTGGTGTCTACAATTTTTTTGATACTTCTCTTTAAGAGGTAGAGAATAATTTCTGTCTCCTTGAATGAGAATTGGTGATTCACTTTTAATAAATAGATTATGCCGGGCTTTGCCATGGACTCCATCATTGTTACTTCCCTTTTGCTTTCTTTCTGGAATCACTCACTTTGTGATTGATTCACTTTGTGGGTAGCCATTTGCCATGTTATAAAGACAGTCAAGCTCCGATCTGGAGAGAACTGTGAGATGAGGATTTGAGGCTTCCTTCTAACAACAACTGAAGAACTGAGAACCCTCTGCAAATAGCCATGTGAGTGGGCCATTTTGGAAGCAGATCCTTTAGTCATAGACAGGTCTTTAAGTGATAGCATCCATAACCTAAACCTTGATCATAGCCTCATAAGGGACCCTGAGCCAGGACCATCCAGTTAAACATCTCCCGTGCTATAAAAAAAATGTTTGTTGCCTTACGCCTCAACAATATTTTCGGGTAATTTGTGACACAGCTGTTGGTGGCAAATACAGATTTTTCTCTTAAGATTCTATTCCTCTGAAACCAACTACTCTTGGTGCCAAATGAATTGTATCATATTATATGAAGCACGGCATTAAATTTTTTGGTAATTATTATAACTTAAAGAGATTAAATTAATTATGGGTGCCACATTGACAGAGGTGGGTATTGGTGGCTTCATAATAAGTCAATGTGGCTAGGTTAAATGATATTTCCCATGATCTCTTTTCTTCTGTTTCTGGTTAGGGTTAGCCACAAGAGAATTTTTTTTTCTTTTTTTGAGACAGAGTCTCACTCTATTATACTGGGTAGTGTGCCATGGTATTAGTGTAGCTCACAGCTACTTCAAACTCTTGGACTTGAGCAATCTTCTTGCTTCAGCCTTCCAAGTAGCTGGGACTACAGGCATGTACCGCTATGCCTAGCTAGTTTTTCTTTTTTTTCTTTTCTTTTCTTTCTTTCTTTTTTTTTTTTTTAATAGAGATGAGGTCTCCCTCTTGCTCAGGCTGGTCCCAAACTCCTGAGGTGGGTGGCCTCCTTGGCCTCCCAGAGTGCTAGGATTACAGGTGTGAGCCACCACACTGATCCTACAAGAGACATTTTTTAAAAAATGAGTGCTGAAGGACAGGGGTGCAGAGGTGAAGCAATAGCCATGTGTTTTTTGCATTCAGAAGGACAAGGTCGGCACCTTTGTAGCTCACACACACTGCTGTTATCTGTTGGACCAGCTCATGGGTGTGTGATGGTAGCCACACTTTGAAACTGCTCCATATTTCCCTGGGTCATCCTTTATCTGCTTCCTGGGCCAAATGTACATTTAGGTCCGTGATGAAGGGGGTCAGCTTCTGTTGTACATGTGCATCAGCAAGGTTGGAGGCACCAGAAATAGTAGGTTGTAGTGTGTCCTGTGGTGTTTAGCTCACACTCATGGTACCAGCCTGTTTTTACTCCTTTCTCCACTCCTCCACTCCTTTTCACCTGACCTATGGATTTCTAGCTCCAAAACAAGACACAAAATAATACCTTGCACAACTGTTCAACCAGCTTCTGCAGTCACATAAGTTCAAATCCCTGTCACACTTCATTCTCCCTCTTTTCCTTTCTCTCTCTGTCTGCATCTCTGTCCTCCCCTGTAATCTTAGTATCTTAGCAGTTCTGCTTCTCTGATTGAGCCTTAACAGATAAAATGACCTTCGCATCATCTCATACCTTTAAATATGTTGGTTCTCAAGCTCATTAATGGAAACTCAAGAATCACTAGAGCTTCCTGTGAAACGTAAGGATTACCAATCTTCATCTTCAGAAATAAATTCTGATTCAGGGGGTCCAGTATGCAGCCTAAGAATCTATGTTTTTCACAGGCATCAGATTCAGATGATCCAAGCACCATAATTTAAACAAACACATTTAAAATGTATTTCACTGAAATTAAGGTTTTCCAATAATAGAATTTTCTTTCCATTACTAATGTACTAAAGCCAAATCTATTTGTTTTCATTCAATAAATACTTATTATTCACTAGTTCTATTCAGAAACATGCTCCAAGGTGGGAGAGGATGGCTAGGTATCTAGTGAAAGGTATCCAGTGTAAAGAAGCATTATGTGTTGGGGTCTTATTAAATGCTATTACACATCTTCGTATTTCTCAATAGTTATTTTCTGACAATGCTTTGAGAAACCCTGTGATCTTTTGAAGCAGATTCATGTAAAAAGGAAAGTCCGATTTAGTGAGACACTATGATTCATTCTGCAGTTGCCTTCCTAGGCGTCAGCGAGGACAGTTCTATTCTTTTTATGTAGATGGAATTTTCTCATAAGCTTTTTTGTTTGTTTGTTTTGTTTTCTAAGAAAACATATTACATAAAAAATTGAAAATGGAAGTCTTCACTCTAATGTAATCACTTATTTTCATGTACAAGGTAGTAACAAATACAGAATGGATGGACAATGGACATGTTGATGCATTAGAGTCCCAGTATTCAGGCAATAGGTAACCAGAGACCATTTGGGTAACATATTTAGGTGAACAAATCAAAGCCCAAAGATATTGAGTAATTTCACTGGTAATTTTTTGGTAGAGATAAATTTATTCTTTTAGTTCATCTCTCTTTCCTTGTATCATATGCATTGTGAGAGAATTAATTGAATATTAGATCTTCATAATATTCCAGAAAATTTTCATTGCTTATTATTTTTTTCTGATATGGTCCCAAACTCCTGAACTCAAGCAATCCACCTACCTTGGCCTTCCAGAATGCTAGGACTATAGATGTGAGCCACTGCAGCCAGCTATTACCTCATTATATTAAAATTTTTCTTACATTTTCTGGTAGGAACTACTTTTCTTTACATTAATTAGCAAAAAATAAGGTTATCCTAAAATCTTATATGCTGGTGGATTTCGAATTTGGGCACAGATAAAAGATTCTCTCAGAGAAGTTGGTACTAAAACTCATTTTCAATTGTATTAGAAGGTGAAATAATGACAGCTTCTATCATGGCTTTTAAAAAATGCTGAGGATGTTGTATTTTATTTATTTCCACAGCTGGATTCTGATGGCACCATTACGATAGAGGAGCAGATTGTCCTTGTGCTAAAAGCTAAAGTACAATGTGAACTCAACATCACAGCTCAACTCCAGGAGGGAGGTAAAGATGCTAAGAAAACTGTGTTCCCTTGTGCCCCCCACCCTCCTCCGAATCCCTGTTGCCATGTGGAGAGGTCTGTAGCACAACAATACTCTTAATCTTTTTACCCCATTTGCTTTTCTCTCCCCGTGAAAGGAGTGACTTGGTTGATTACTGAGTTTGGGAATAGCAACAGAACATGCGCACATCAGCCTCTTCCTCAGATCTCCCCTTGGGATTTGTCCATCTGTGGAGGGTGTGTATGCTGGTTCACCCTTGGCTATGTAGTAAGTTTGGAGGGGTAGGCGCTGACCCTGTGGTATAAAGGAAAGTAGAAGTTTCCATTAATGTGGATATTGCCAGACTTTTTAGGTAGAAAGTTCAATTCAGAGCAGTAAATAAGCCCACAACTCAGCCATAGTCTCCAAAACCTTTTTTTGTTAATAAAATAATAATTTTATCTCCAAATGGCTGACTCTGTGAAATCTCTCAGTTAGTTCTAAATGCAAGTGAGAAGTGGGATGCTATTTACTGAGCTCTCTGAATTCCCTGCTGAGTGCTGCAGACAATGTTCCTCAAGTTATGCCTCTCTAATAAAATATGTAGTTTGATATCTGCTTAAGACTAGTCTATAAAATAAAAAAAATTATGATTGATTTCTCAATTGGTTGTAATCAGAGAATGCAGCGTGCATGATACTGATTTTTTAAAATGTATTGAGATTTAATGGCTTCTACCATAGTCAATTTTGATAAATGTTCCATGTGGTCTTCAAAGGAATGTATGTCCTCCAGTTTCTCTTTTTTTGCAGCTTTTTTGGGCAAGGCCGGGTGGTCAGGGCTGGGTTTGAACCCATCACCTCTGGTATATGGGGTTGGCGCCCTAGTCCTCTGAGCCACAGGCACCACCCTGTCCTCCAGTTTCTGAGTACAGTGTTGTATAGTGTCCACTAGATGAAGCTTATTGGTTGTGGGTTCATATGTTCTGTATGATAATTGTTTCTTATGTGCTTGGCCTTTTACTTTCTGAGATATATATCATAAAAATATCAAACTATTATGATGAATTTATAAATAAAAATTCATTAGATATTTTTCCTTCATATATTCTGAAACTGTGTTACTAGATATATGCAAGTTTAGAAATAGTATTTTTTCCTGGTGAATTAAGCATTTTATTAATACGAAGTAGCCCTCTTCAAGATCCTTTAGTTTAGAATATTAAAAATGTACAATTTAAAATTATTACATTAAAAATAAAAATATTTAATAAACATTACTAGTTTCTTTGATGGTTGGTATTTGCCTTGTATATCTTTTCCAATCCTTTAAGAATGTTTTAATTGTGATAAAATGCACATAGCATTAAATTAGTCATCTTACCTATTTTTAATTGTACTGTTCAGTAGTATTAAGTATATTCATGTCATGGTACAACCAAACTCCATTCAACAACGAGTCCTCATATTTTCTAATTCTTTCATTAAATGTTTCTGTATACTTACATTTTGGGAGTATTTTTTATAAACAGGACATGTGGACTTTTCTTATCTATTTTGACATTCTTTTTTCTATAAACCGGAGAGTTTATAGACTGATTACATTAATTGTAATTTCTAAAACATGGTTTTGTTATTTTTGTTTGTTTGTTTTTTGAGACAGGGTTTCACTCTGCAACCCTACCTGGAGTTTAGTGGTGTGATCATAGCTCACTGCAGCCTTGAACTTCAAGAGCCTTCCAAGTAGCTGGGACTACAGATGCACACCACCATACCCAGCTAATTTTTAATGTTTTAATTTTTTGTAGAGATGAGATCTCACTATGTTGACCTGGCTTGTCTTCATTTCCTATCCTCAAGCAATCCTCCCAAAGTGTGAGGATTACAGATGTGAGCCTACAGTTATTGCAGTTAGCCTACAGTATTTAAATGTGATTCTGCTATGTTACTAAGGTTTCCTATTTCATTCACCAGCTCTTTTTATGTGTCTCTTTCACTCCCCTTGCTCCAACTTCCTTTTGGTTTGAGTCATACTTTTTTCTCATTTCATTCCTTCTCCTCCCCAACTAATTTTCAAGATACATATTTAATTCTTTTAGTGGTTATCCTAATTTTATATATATATATTTACTTTAAGCAAGTTTAAAGTTTATAAATAACTTCCTCCTTCCAAAAAATACAAGCAGTTTGAGATACTTTAATTGCTTCCAAATTATATGCTACTGTCCCACAAGGTTTTAGTTTTACCTTAATTTTATGTTATCACACTTTTTCATCTTTTTGAATTATGTCTTTTATTTATTTTATTTTTAAATTTTCTTTACATCAGAATGTAGTTGTAGTGCTTTCAGGGTTTTTTTTTTGTCTGAAAATACTTGAAAAATACTTTTTCCTGGTCATATGATCATTGGTTGAAATTTATTTTTATCACCTGAAGATATCATTGCATTTTTTTCTAGCTGTCATTGTTATTGCTAATAAATCAGTTCTCAGTCTTTGCTGGTGATCAGCTTTGTCTCTCTGACTCTTTAAGTTTGATAGTCTGCATTTAATTAATTAATTAATTTATTTATTTTTGAGAAAGAGTTTCACTTTGTTACCCCCCAGTAGAGTGTTGTGACATCATAGCTCACAGTAACCTCAAGCTCTTGGGCTCAAGTGATCCTCTTGCCTGAGCCTCCTGCCACAACACCCAGCTTTTTTTTTTTTTTGGGACAGAGCCTCACCCCCTGGGCAGAGTGCTGTGGCGTCGCAGCTCAAAGCAACCTCCACCTCCTGGGCTACACCCAGCTATTTTAAGAGATGGGGTCTGGACTCTTACTCAGGTTGGTCTCGAACTCCTGAGCTCAGGCAATCCACCCACCTTGGCCTCCCATAGTGCTAGGATTATATGCATAATCCACCATTCCTGGCAATATTCTGCATTTTCACTTGGTCTCTAAATATAGATTCCTTGGATTTCCTAAATCTAAACATCTGTGTCTTTATTCAGTGATGGGAATGCTATTTTGTTTTTGAAAATTTGTTTTCCTTCATTCCCTCTGTTATCTCCTTCTGGAACTTCAAGTTGACCTCGTGATACTACCGTTGTGTGTCCATGCCTTGTATACTTCCCTTTCCTTTGTTTCTCTACTGCTGTTTTGATAATTTCTTTAAATCTATTTTCTAGCTCTTTTTCAGCTTCGTTTAATAGCTGTGCAATCCATCCATTAGTTAATTTTGATTATTATTCTTATTTTCTGAAATCTACATATTGAATTTGATAGTCCCTTGTGCTTTCAGTAGTCTTTTAATCTTTTCTCTTTTTCTCAGACATGTTTTATACTGCATTCTGCTTTAATAATTCTCATATCCATGGACTTTGCTGGTCAATGCTGACTACCATGCGTGGTGGTTTATTTCCTTATGTGTTTAATGATTTATGATGAGGAAACTCATAAATTCCCCATTTAAACTGCATTCATCCAAAGAAAAATTGTTTGTTTGTTTGTTTTTTTTCATGGTGCCTAGAGGAACTATCGACCTAGGTCCACTTTAAACTAAATTTAGACCACATGTGGGTATGGGTTTGAAGACATTTTTAGACATTTTTTCCTCAACTGTTTCCTATTCCAACTCTAAATGTAGCCAAGAGTGAAGCAAGACACTCTCTTCCTGAAGGTGATTCCGTTTCTTGTTCACCCACTAAGGTGGGGGGGGGGGATAATTTTAGAGGGGATACTAACCTTATATGGGCATTTCTCATTCAATTTCCCAACCTCATGAGGCCTGAGGCTCATCAGTTATTACCTGGAAATTATCAAAACCTGAGCTTTAAGCCAACAGATCAGTAGAGGTGACTAAGTTAAGCTTCTAGAAGTTGGGAACAGCCCTCAATGGATAGCCAGCAAGGTGACATGGACTCAGCTCTACGACTGCAAGAAACTGAATTCTGCCGACAGCCTGAATAAGCAAGGAGATAGATTCTCCCCTAGAGCCTCCAGAAAGGAATGTAGCTCTGTCCAGCCCTTGATTTTGGCCTTCTAGGTCTGTAAGCAGAGGGCTAGCTGAGCCCACCAGACTTCTGGCCTTTAGAAATAGCGAGAAAGTAAATTGCTATTATTTTAACTTGCTGGGTGTGTGGTAATTTGTAATAGTAGCAACGGAAAACTAGCACAACATTCATTGAAGCCTTTCCTTTGGGGAAGTTGGGGTATAACCTGGCTGACAGGCTGCCTTTTTGGATGCTTATTTCATCACTAATGAATGGAAAGGAGTCCTGAAGGGCACAGAGGATTGACACTGATTATGTGTTAAGCTGCTACCAGGTGTCAGGGGCCATTCAAGGAACACCACTAATGCATGAGACAAAGCAGACAAAAGTATCTCCACTCTGAAGTTTCCCAAAGCCTGTGGCTTAAGAAAACAATAACAGCATAACATTTACTACTAGAAGGTGATGAGAACTCAGGGGAAAAATACAGTAAGAAAAGGAGTAGCAAGTATTTGGAGACACCATTTTAAATGAGAAGCATTTACTCAGAAGTTGACATTTGAGTAAAACTCTGAAGGAGGTAAGAGAATTAGTCTTGAAGCTCCGCGGCATGGCATCCAAGTCTAGGAAGAGCAAACAGGGCCTGTGTGGTGAGTGCAGACCAGAGCCAGAGCCAAGGCTGGTGAGATGAGCTGGGAGAGAGGGCAGATCCTATAGGGACTTTAGACATTGTAAAAACTTGGGCATTTTGAGGTGGGGTGCTGTTGGGAAGTTTTAGGGTATCATGTCAGGAAGAAAGGAAAGGAGAGAGTGAAGGAGGCTCATGGTGCATTAGTTACCAACTTGTCTGAGTCTGGTGTGATAGAAAACCCATCACACAACAAGTTACATGAGCAGGTTTTTTTTACTTACAGATGGGCAGGAAGGGACAATATAAGCCTGGGAAATATCAGAAAATGTGGGGTGCTGACCCAGAAAACAGCCCACCCTAGGTTCAATGCCTCAGGGAAGATATGATGCACTGGGGGAAAGTGCCAAAGGACATGCTGCTTCTGGGACAGGCAACAACGGAGCCAGGCTATTCCAGTCAGTTCCTTCTCTATCTCAGGATGTTATTGCCAATACATTCTATGGTTAGTTTTGAGAACTACATGCATAGGGGGCAGGGATAACTGGATCTGTTCAATGCCACCCAGAGAACTGTCCCACAGAAGGCAAGAATGAAATCAGGAAGACAGCCGGAGACCGTCTGCACTCATTCAGAACAGAGATGGATGACTTGGACCATCGTGGTGGCAGGGGAGATTGTGAGAAGTGATAGGGTTCTGGACTCTTTTTGAGAGGAGCAGAACTTAGGGGAATTTTTGGTTTTTTTTTGAGATGAGCATTAAACTCAAGAGAAATTACTAAAATTATTGGTAAAAAGATCAATCCCGATCTTGCACACTACTTGTGAAGTGCAGTATTTTGTGTCTCATGTTCTTTAACAGAAATTTTTAAAAATCTAGGATAAAAATGTAGCTACAATTGTGATAGTTGCAAGAACTTGCCACAGAACTTGTTCGCAATGACTTCCAATGTTTCTTAGATACTAACTGCTGTGACTGCTATAACTAATATATTAGAATTATTTGAATTCTTTTAATGTATACACATCAAATGTTTCTATTAGTGAGCCTTTGAAGAGGTCAGGCAGATACATTTTGGAATATTTTCATTGTCTCTCTCCTATTCTAGTTTCCAAAACTACTAATTTATTTTATATGTGGCCATAGGCAGTGACCTGAAATTTTGTATTTTGAGTGCATCTGTTTCATTTTTCTTTCTTTATTTACTTTAAACTTGTCTTTTTTTCTTTTCTCATCAGAAGGCAACTGTTTCCCAGAATGGGACGGGCTCATTTGTTGGCCCAGAGGAACAGTGGGGAAAATATCGGCTGTCCCATGCCCGTCGTATATTTATGACTTTAATCATAAAGGTATGGAGTTTTTCTGAAATGATTAATTTGAAACAAATTTATTTATTTATTTATTTTTGTAATAGACTCTAAAGAAACTCTCAACATCTTTACAGGAGTTGCTCTCCGACATTGTAACCCTAATGGAACATGGGATTATATGCCCAGCTTAAATAAAACATGGGCCAATTATTCAGACTGCCTTCGCTTTCTGCAGCCAGATATCAGCATTGGAAAGGTAATGGAATTTTTATATTTGTAAACCCCTAAGGGAAAGTAGGAAAATATTCTTGTTCAATTCTTGATTGCCAACTTTTATATACAAAAACTCTTTTATTCTATAACACAAGGATCTTAAAAGATAGAAGCAAAGTTGGAATCTTTTTAGATGCATATGAAACAGTCTGGTACTTTCCTTACACTAGAGATACCTGCATATATACTAATAAATATATCTCTCTGTGTTTATTATGTTATGTTTACATTACATTATATTATACTATGTTATACTATGTCTAAAAATCCCAGCGGGTAGTGGGAAACATGGTTCCCAACACCTCAGAGATGGTGTTGGTCAGAGTTCTTAGTTACCTATGAATGTTTACCTCCATCTCCACATTCCTAAAGGACCCTGCATTTTAGAGGTGTATTTTCCCTTTAATAATATTTTCCAGTATGTGATATCATTTGTATATGAAAGATTAGAGTTGTAGGATTAAGGAAGAGCAAGGGGCATCTTATAAGACCTCCAGCACAATATCTTAATTTCACAGATGTGAGTCAACTGAGAATCAGAGATGAGGTATTGGTCAGAGTGACATCGCTTGCTGATCATGGGGGGGTTAAAGCAGAGCCCTGATGTCCTAATTTCACATAAACACTGTTTCCAGCATAGCAATCATGAGTAAATTTAGAGAAATTCTATCTAGAGAGTTATTTTTAAGTTATACGTGGTATTTTAAAAGTTGTGCTTAAATTCATTTCACTAAGACCTTGTGAGCAAAACTGCCTGATGATAGTTGATGCTGCGTGAATATGATAAATTGGTGTTTAAATGATTATTATGAGGACCCTAAGAATAGTCCATTACATATAAACTCTCCCCAGATTAGACATTTTTCTTTATGCCTGGTGATTTTCTGTAGGGAAGCAGGGAAGGAGAACAGTAGGGGGAAAAGTAATGAGTTGAAGGTTACTTAACCCTTAATAGTCAGAACTTCCTTTTTTAACTTCTTGTCTAACACAAAGCACTGCCATCATAATTAAATGTTTAGTAATTTGCTGAAAGACTTTCAGTGTTGTGTTTCATCACTGAAAGCTTCTTGGATAAAATTAGTCAACACGAGGAGATTGTGAAATATTCTACGATGCACTAATCTGAACATAGTGTCAACACAGAAAGATTCAACATAATTTTAATCTCATTGAAAGAAACAGTCACTGATATTTCAGTGTACTCTGTCATGATTTGTAATGGCCATTAAATTAAATCATGATTCTAATATATTTGCACTGAACTCTAATTTTATAACCATTCTTTGTGATTACTGTGTATTTTAAGAATCAAAGTAACTAAAGATGGCTAAAATACCAAAGGTATGTACTATTTTATTAAAAATGATGCCAAAGTTAATTAAAATTTGAGTTTTGTTAGCATAAATAATGGCATTGACTCTATTGAATGTAAATGGACTAAACACATCATTTAAAAGGCAGAGATTATTAGAAGAGAAAATGAAAGCATGACCCAATTACATGCTGTCTTCCAGAAATGCACTTTAAATATAAAGATATTGATAAACATATAAAGATAACATTTGCACACACACATTGAAATTAAAAGGGTAGAAAAAGGCATATGCTTTGCATACTCTAAACATAAGAAAGATCATGTGATTACATAAACTTCAAGGCGAGAATATTACCAAGATGGAAGAACATTTCAAAGTTATAAAAGAATCAATTTACTAAGAAAATATTCCTAAAAATGCATGTATTTTGGAGGTTCAAATTTCACAAAGAAAAACTTGTCAGAGATAAAAGAGGAAATAGCCAAGTTTCATCTTTTAGAGTTTTTAAACACCATTTTCTCAGTAATTGATAGAACAATTAGACAAAAACTTCCATAGGACATCTTTCAAACAATTTGATTAAATTGATATTTATGGACTACTTTAATCAACAATTGCAAAATTTGTATTTTTAAGGCACACACCAAAGGTTCACCAAGACAGAACATAATGTTGGGATATAAAATAAGCCTTTATAAATTCCAAGATTGAAATTATGTTCTCTGCTCACAAGAGGTTAAAAGAATATCAATTAAGATAAAATATGTAGACAATTCACAAATAGTTGGAAATTACACAGTACATGGCAGAGGTTCAAATTGAATAAATATGAAAGCCCAACATGCCAGAAATTGTAGGAAAAGCTAAAGCAGAGATTAGAGGGAAATTTACATTTTTCAATTGTTAATTAGAAAAGAAGAAAGATGAAAATTCAGTGATCAAAGTTTTCACATTAAGCTGTATAATGTAATACCTATGGCATCCACTAAAATCACTGTACCAAAAATACATCAACATGAAATTCTAAAATAGATTTCAGTAACCTTCAGGATGGGAAGACAAGTAAAACAGAAATAAACAAATAGGACAACAGATAATAAAACAATACAAACTGATGAACTTCACAAATGGTTTAAATACACTAATTAACAGAGATAGGAAAGTCCTATTAAAATGACCCAACTGTTATATGATCTACACAAAGGTCACTTCAAATATCATGATAGACATATGTTATGTACATGCCATGGAATGCTATTTAGCAACAAAAAGAACAAACTATTCATATGTGTAACAATTTGGATATATCTCAAGGGTATTATTCTGAGTGAAAAAGGTCAGTCTTAAAAGGTCTCCTGGATCGGTGCCTGTGGCTCAAGTGACTAAGGCACCAGCCACATACAGCTAAGGTGGAGGGTTCGAATCCAGCCCAGGGCTGCCAAAACAACAATGACAGCTGCAACTAAAAAATAGCCGGGCGTTGTGGCGGGCGCCTGTTGTCCCAGCTACTTGGGAGGCTGGGGCAGGATACTCGCTTGAGCCCAGGAGTTGGAGGTTGCTGTGAGCTGTGATGCCAGAGCACTCTACCCAGGGGATAGCTTGAGGCTCTGTCTCAAAAAAAAAAAAAAAAAAGGTCTCCTACTATAGGATTCCACTTCCATAATATTTGTGAAATGAATAAAATTATACTAGATATGGAAAACAGATTAATAATTGCCCGATGTTTGGGAAGGTAGAAAGGAGGAAGGGGGGTATCAATTAAAAAAAACAGCCCAAGGGAGAACTTCGTGCTGGTGGAATAGTTTTGGTTCTAGCTACAGTAATGGTTACAAAAATGTACACACATATAAAATGGCATAGAACTATAAGTGCACACATTGCACTGATATCAGATTCCTTGTTTTGATATTTTAGTGTTAAAGTGTAAGATGTAAACACTGGTGAATACTTGGTAAAGGGTACAGGGAACCTTTCTTACTATATTTTCTACTTCTTGTGAGTCTATAATTATTTTAAAATAAAACAAAATTAGCCATCTTCTGTCTTCCTTAGAGAAGGTTCTAGTCATGTCTCTTGCCCAGTGACATGTGGGATTGTTAGCTCTTTTTTTGTTGATTAATTTGAGTTTTCTGTAGATCCTAGTTATTAAGCCTTTATCTGATTTGTAATCTGTAAATATCTTTTCCCATTCTGAAGGTTGTCTAGACGAATGACTAACAAACATATAAAATAATGCTCATCCTCCCTAATCATTAGAAAAATGCAAATCAAAACCACCCTGAGATATCACCTAACCCCGGTAAGATTAGCCCACATCACAAAGTCCCAAAGCTGCAGATGCTGCTGCGGATATGGAGAGAGGGGAACGCTTTCACACTGTTGGTGGACCTGAAAACCAATACAGCCTCATTGGAAAGGAATATGGAGAATCCTCAAAGAACTCAAATTAGACCTCCCCTTTGCCCCTGCAATCCTACTGCTAGGCATCTACCCAGAAGAAAACAAAAGTCATTTTATCATAAGGGCTTTTTTACTAGATTGTTTATCACAGCTCAGTTTACAATTGCCAAGACACGCAAACAACCTAAATGTCATCAACTCAGAAATGGATTAACAAATTGTAGTGCATGCACACCGTGGAAAGCTATTCAGCCATCAAAAGCTGGTGACTTCACATCTTTTGTAATATCCTGGTTGGAGTTGAAACACATTCTTCTTAGTGAAGTATCATAAGCACGGAAAAGCAAGTATCCAATGTGCTCAATACTAATGTGAAACCAGTAGATGATCGGATGCATGCCCACAGGGGAGAAAAACTCATTTCGATTCAAGTTGGGGAGGGGTAATGAGGGAGGAGGAGGTTCTGTCACCGAAAGGGCACAAGATGGGGGTGTCTGGTACATCTTTAGTGTGCAGGATGTAAACACAGGAGGGATTGTACCTAACAAAATCAAATATTTTAACCTGGTTGTTTGTACCCTCAAACCTGAAATAAATTTACTTTTCAAAAAAAAAAAAAATTAAACCTGAAATGAATTTACTTTTCAAAAATAAAAAAATCCTGAAATAAATTTACTTTTAAAAAATAAATTAAAAAAACACAAAATTAAAAAAGAATGAACCATTTATACACATAACAATATTAATGAGTATTAAAAATAGTATGTTGACAAAAAGAGCCTTGACTGTGCTCTAATAATTCTAAGAAGTCTAAGAACAGTCGAGAAGTATAGGAAGTACTTGAACAGAGAAAGCTAATCCATGGGATAGAAATTGGAATCTGGTTATCTGGAGTAGGATGGCAGGTGGTTTTTTGACTAGCAAGAGGCACAGATAAACTTGGTTTGTCAAAACCCATCAGAATGTTCACTTAATATTTCTACATTTTATTGCATGTAAATTACTTAAAAGGCTCAAAAAAGTTAAAGAGAACTGGAAGCCATATTCCAAGACTGACACACTGTTTTTTTTAACCAGTTTCCTGGTGAAATAGTCCTAAAACGTACATGACTATCTTTCCCACTACAGCAAGACTTCTTTGATCGCCTCTCTGTAATGTACACTGTTGGCTACTCCGTCTCCTTTGCTTCCTTGGCGGTGGCTATTCTCATCATTGGTTACTTCAGGTGAGCGACTCTCAGTCCCTTCTCTGGGAAGGGACAAATCCTGTTTCCTATCCATATAAGATGTAGAGGTCTCCCAATCTGTGTCTCCAAATATTTTTCCCAAATGCAAGTTTTTGAATTCAACCTAATATGATTATATTGTTTGACCATTCATTTTTGACAAATTCAGGGGTTTTTTTTTTATTAAAAAATGTAAAGCATCTTTTCATTATTTTAAAATATACCCTACCATAGGTGATTATAATCACTTTGTTGTGCTATCAAACATTGTTTATTCTAATTCGCTATATTTTTGTACCCATTAACCACACAGTAATTTTTTAAAACAGCATCAAAGCAGTATGAAACCTTTGAGCCAATAGGCATGCATTGTAGGATATTTATTTGCTAAATGGTGCAGGATAGAGTTGAGTGAGCTACAGACATTTTCCTTCAGTATGTAAGGACTTATTTCACTTTTCTCAGAGGATTTGCCTTCATTGAACAAAAATTCATCTTAATAATCTTCAAAATGATCTGATGTCAGCACATAAAAAAATAGTATTTATTGCTTTTGTTGTGGTTTCTTTTTTATTCACTTAAACTATGTCTAATTCCATTCAGTTTAATCTGAATTAACACGAAACTTTGGGCGACCAATATAGTCGGCCCTTTGTATCTCAAGGTTCAGCTTCTCCAGATTCGACCAACTGCAGATCAAAAATATCTGGGAAAGGAATGGTGTTTGTATCTTGTACTGAACATGTACAGACTTTACTTTCTTGTCATCATTCCCTAAATGATATAGTGTAACGACTATTTACATAGCATCCACACTGTATTGGGTATTATGAGTAACCTAGTGATGATTTAAAGTATATGAGAGGATGGCAGATGTTCTGTGCAAATACTATACTATGTTATAAAGGGGTCTTGGGTCTCTGCAGGTTTTGGTATCCATGTGAGGTCCTGGAGCCAATCCCTGGGGAGAGGGTAGGCTGGCCGGTGGTGGCCGTGGTGGATACTGGGTGTCTGTCTCCATTTCTAATTTTATGCAGATCTAAATACTGAATGTTTCTCTCCATAGACGATTGCATTGCACTAGGAACTATATCCACATGCACTTATTTGTATCTTTCATGCTGAGAGCTACAAGCATCTTTGTCAAAGACAGAGTGGTCCATGCTCACATAGGGGTAAAGGAGCTGCAGTCCCTGATGATGCAGGGTGATCTACAAAGCTCCATTGAGGCACCTACTGTAGACAAATCGCAGTATGTAAGTGTTTTCACCTTTTTCTCTGATTACAGATTTGTGCAATGTTATTAATAAATAAAAATGTATAGTCCACTAAATACATGTTAACTTGTTTTGCTTACTAATCTCTCAACTAACCAAAATTTTGAATAGTGATGATGGTTCCCCCAATCCTGTGCCCTCATGATTAATCACAAATCAGTTTAGATGATTAAAAGTGCTTGGGTTCTCTCCTCAAGAACATTCTGGAATGGAAACTGCAGAAAGGACATGATCTGAATGGCATTTGATGTATGTACCATAGCCACTGTCAGGCTTACCACTTTGGAAAGTAAAAAATTCATTAATATAACCAGAAACTTGGTATTTAAAAATTCATGATACTTAGTTCCTTTATTGGAGACTAAAAACCTTGTTCTAATATAAAATTTGGTGGTATTTTATTCTGTTCTTACATGTCTTGGTGTTAGTTGGTATAGAGCCACTCAGTAATGCAGTTAATCAGATCCCTGGAGCAATATATCTGGAAATTAGACAAAGCAGATTCATTGTCTGCAGGGTATCAACTAATGCCTGTCTGTATCTGTGCCTTCACCCTGTAACTTTGTAGTCCCTGCTAATTCTGATTCTGGACTGGCTTTGTGCAGAAGGAAGAGGGAGGGATAGTGAGCTAGTTGTGAGTAAACCTCTCTGAGGGAGGCTTACCTGGCCAAGGTGTGCTGAGCCCAGATCAGCAGAACTATCTAGTTAATCCATAGATTTTTAACATGTTCAATTTTGATTAAGTCATTAACATTTGGGGCAGTTCATTTTGCAGCAATAGCTGCATAAAAAGGCCACAATAAAATAAATTCATGGTGGAAATACAGATAATCTTTGCTTCTTTATGCTTTTCTATACTATCCTGTTTTTCTCCGATGATCATAAATTACTTACATATAGGGAAAAAACTAAGAAAGTAATTTTTTGTAACTTCTAAAAGAATAAAAACTTATTTTAAAAAATAGAATCAAATAATAGGCTTAAAAAATGCTATGCTAAATAACTTTGTCCTGGTGTCTCAAAAGTCTTGGCCTTTCTAGGTACAGGACACACTTCAGACTTTAAAAAAAGAACCTGAACTGTATTTAGTGGTGCAATGTTGGCATCCAGTACAATGAAGAGTTCTAATGTGATGCAATTCTGGTTTATTTGTAACAGATCGGATGCAAGATTGCTGTTGTGATGTTTATTTACTTCTTGGCTACAAACTACTATTGGATCCTGGTGGAAGGTCTCTACCTACATAGTCTAATCTTTGTGGCTTTTTTTTCGGACACCAAATACCTGTGGGGCTTCATCTTGATAGGCTGGGGTAAAGCATTACTTTTCCTTTTAAACTGGATTATGGATTTGAGGACTTTCTGTCACTGCCCATCATTAGCATTCCTGCAGCCATTTCCCCAAAATAATCCTTCTCCCTATCATTCATGATTCCCCCCGCTTTCTCTTTCATTGTTCCATTTTTAGATGAAAATTATTAAGATCAAGTCTATAGTCTTCCCAGCAGTAACAAACTTTTCATGTTTAATTTATGGTGAATGTTCTTCAGCCAGACTCTTGATAGGATTCTTCGGAGGCAACCTAAGAACACGTGGTTAGCCAGACACATTTAGAACTGCTGTGTTCATGTCCTGTCGGTGCTCTGCTTTATGAATAATTTCATCTTAAAAATTTTTTTTTCTGAATTTCTAAGTGATAATGGCATATCTTTGATTTGTATTTCTGGATCATATAATGAGAAGGCCAGAAAGGAATTTATAGCAATAGAACTGTCTTGACGACATTTAACAAATACAAATTGCAAACTAATTATGTGTGCTTACCACGTCTTTTAGAAGAAAGTAATTTAGATTAACTTTGGCATAAATAGTTCAAAAGAAAAGACTATTCACCTCCCATCCCAGAAATGACTTATCAGTACTAGAAGGAGTACTGGATTAGGCAGTAACTCAATACAACACAGAGAATAAATTGTTTGCTTATTAAAATTCAAAGGGAATTAAAACTTGTATGCAGTTAAAATTGAACAGAGTCAAAAGATTAACAATTGCAGACCTCAATTTATGTTTTAATATTTAAATTATGAGATGCCCAGCACAGGAAAAAAATTCACTAAATAGCTCAAGATGAAATTTATAAAAAATTTATAAATTTTTTTATCCTCCAAAACAAGAATATTCCTGTGCCTGTTTGCCCTTAAAATTTTTTCAAAGGCTCCGTGTCAGCCACGTACACCTAAGGTGGTGGGTTCGAATCCCCCAGCCCAGGCCCGCCAAACAACAATGATGGCTGCAACCAAAAAATGGCCGGGCGTTGTGGCGGGTGCCTGTGGTCCCAGCTACTTGGGAGGCAGAGGCAGGAGACTCGCTTGAGCCCAGGAGTTGGAGGTTGATATGAGCTGTGATGCCATGG
>CAUYQV010102401.1:0-31666 GCA_963574575.1 Galagoides demidoff
TCCCAGCTACTTGGGAGGCGGAGGCAGGAGACTCGCTTGAGCCCAGGAGTTGGAGGTTGCTATGAGCTGTGATGCCATGGCACTCTACCCAGGGGGATAGCTTGAGGCTCCGTCTCAAAAAAAAAAAAAAAAAAGGAAATTTATCTTTAATGAGGTTTATAAAGCATATTCTTCATTGTAGATCTCTAAGACAGAGAGAGAAACACTGAGCCATATAACCTCTATTTTTTTCTCTGCCACAATGACAGCAGAAAAATCAGAAGAAATATCTCTCTTCCATAGGAATATAATATATAAGCTTAAATGTGAAGGCACTGATTCATATTTAAGGGTACATTGCCAGGGTATCCTAAGTATTCACTTATCTTCGCTATCTAAAAACATGCTTTCCTAAGCAAAGTAGCAAAGTTTTAAAAGTTCAGTGTTTTGGCAACTACAACCTTCTCCATACCTCATGGGCAAGGACCCAAGAGCAGAAAATATAATCAAGATGACATGAGATATGCAGGGTGTAAGAAAAAAAGGGAGGAGGAAAAAAAAGTGAAGGTTACTCTGAGACTTTATTATTAATTTTTTTTTAAAAGAGCTCAGTTCATGTTAAACAGAAGAAAATCAGACTACAGAGTGGAATATGGGCAAAATTGACAAAAAGAAACTGACAAGAAAAGTATATCGGAAAGGCTTACCCATAAAGGCGATGCCATTTTTCAACAGTAGTTCTGGAAGTTTGGGATTTTCAGAAGCATGACCCCAGCCAGCCCACACTGCCTACAAAAAAACACAATGATTCAGTCTTAAAATCCATACAAAAACCTTACAAACTGTATTACTGTCCATCAAGCTAAGCCCTATCTCATGGTTGGACAGTTCCACAGCAGCCTAATGCTTAGTTCAGCTGCTATACTTGATTGCTGGCATCCTACACAGAACAAAAATAAGTAGTGCATTGGGGTAAAAACTCTGAAGAGGTCAACAAGTTAAAACTGGTAGTAAGATCCATCTAGTCTTGTTATTCTTTAGGAAACTCAATTTGTTGCATTTCAAGGTACAATCTATACAGTGTTTCCTAAAAATACTGGCTATGTTTCACATATTCAGTTAATTATTTGGCCGCTCAATTCCATCTTTATATCTGGTGGTGATACTATCATACAAGTTTAGAATTTTGTCCTCTTTGCATTTTAAGGTATTTACCCTATATATACCATATCATAGGAAATAGCTAACTTCTACCTACATGGATAGTTCAAGGGGGAAATAATGTAATAAATAATCTCTAAAAGACCCTTCTAAATCTTGTTTGTATTATGTTTATCTTTACTAATTCCATTCTACCTTTCCTTTCCTTGTCTGGTTTAGTTATTCCGTTTAAAGGCATTTAAGAATTTTCAAAAAAGATGCTTTATATAAATGTTCTTCTTTGGGTATCCCATTATGCCTAACTGCAAATGGCTACATTTGATTTTAAAGAACACACTGGGGCCAGGCACTGTGACTCACATTTGTAATCCTGGCACTTTGCAAGGTCAGTGTGGGGGGACTACTTAAGGTCAAGAGTTTGAGGCCATCCTGGGCAACAAAGTGAGACCCCCCCCCCACCATAGCTAAAAACACATTTTTTTTAAAAATGAGCCAGGTATGGTGGCACATACCTGTAGTCCCAGCTACTTAGAAGGCTGAGGCAAGAGGATAACTTGACCCCAGAAATTAGAGGGTACAGTGAGTTCTGATAACTACTCTAGCCCAAGTAATGGAGACACAGTCTCAAAAATAAATAAACTAACAAAATAAATAAATACAGGACAAATTGGCACATCTTACTTGTACTGGGATCCTTTTGGCGATATCAAGAATTAATTCTACATTTGCATAGTTGTTGTTGTTGGGTCCTCCAGGAACTGGCACATAGTGATCAGCCATCTTGATGTATTCTGAAAGCATAAGCAAATTAATGGAGAAAACATAATTTCCCCCCCCAAATTTAATTACACAGAAAAACTATGTAAAGAACAGGGACTATTGGCTCGGCACCCATAGCACAGTGGTTACGGCACCAGCCACATACACTGAGGCTGGCAGGTTCAAATCCAGGCCAGCTAAACAACAATGACAGCTACAACAAAAAATAGCCAGGTGTTGTGGTGGGCACCTGTAGTCCCAGCTACTTGGGATGCTGAGGCAAGAGAATCACTTACGACCAAGAGTTTGAGGTTGCTATGAGCTGTGATGCCATAGCACTCTACCGACGGCAACATAGTGAGACTCTGTCTCAAGAAAAAAAACAGGGACTATTGTCATATTGTAAGTAACCACAAGACGAACAGCATTAATGGGATAATTTCCAGGACCATTTAGTGGGACGCTCTGAGTTTGTTAAGCTATAGTCACTAATAGGAGTTAATCCCATATTTAAGGAAGCTCTTACATTAAAACAGGTATTCTCAAAGATTTCTTTTCTTTTCTTTTTTTTTTTTTTTAGACAGAACCTCAAGCTGTCCTCCTGGGTAGAGTGCTGTAGCATCACAGGTCACAGCAACGTCGAACTCCTAGGCTCAAGCGAGTCTCCTGCCTCCGCCTCCCAAGTAGCTGGGACACAGACACCCGCCACAACGTCCAGCTATTTTTTGGTTGCAGCCATCATTGTTGTTTGGTGGGCCTAGGCTGGATTCGAACCCGCCACCCCAGGTGTATGTGGCTGGCACCTTGAGCCACAGGCGCCAAGCCAAAGATTTCATTATTTAAGCTCTCTGAAGAATGAATTCTGTATCAAGGCTGATGTGCCTGTCAGTTAGTGACCCAAGCACAATTACTCTATTCTGAGAAGTTCTAGTCTGACATCCTTTAACTTGTATTGTACCCAGAGAAAGTACTTTTCCTGGTATAGAGCTGGACTGAATGGGGAAAGAGAGGACAGCCTGGAAGGGTTTATAGACTAGCTCAACAGGAAAGGTTAGTTACAAAAGTCTAATTTCTGCCTGCAAGGGTTTACCTGGAATGTTGGAGATAATGGGTATTCGAAAGTAACTTTAGAAAGATAACCACTTTTCCTTCTTACCTTTTTTTTTCCCCTCAGTATTCTCTTTCCAATTTGCCACCTGATGTCTCTCTCTTACTATTCTGGCAAGAACTATAGTCAAAAAGCTATCACGTGCAGGGACTGTACTAAGCACTTTGTGTATATATTATTGTCTCATTTAATTCGCTCAGTGACCCAATATATATGATTGGTATTAGGATCCCAGTACACAGGAAATTATGGCTTGGAGCAGTTTAGTAACTTACTCAAAGTTCATTTCCACCATTATTTATTAATATTTCTTTTCTCTTATTCTTAACTTTAAAAGATTAAGTCCTTTTTAAAAAATTCCACTAAAGTAAGATATTCTAGGGCAGTGCCTGTGGCTCAAAGGAATAGGGCACTGGCCCCATATACCAGAGGTGGTGGGTTCAAACCCAGCCCTGGCCAAAAAAAATAAAATAAAATAAATAAGATATTCCACTAAATATAAGACACAATGCTCTATAGCTTGTTCAAAAATAAAATAGGTTTATTGTTCTCTTTGATTATAGGAGATAAAGCATACTAATTACTAAAAATTTTAGACAACATATTAGGATATAATAAAACTGTTTTTTTTTAAATTAGCCTTAGAACACGTTTTTATTAACACTTCTGTTAGAGCCAAATAACAAGAATATTTATCCATTCTATCAGTGATTGGTGGGTTTTTTAATCTCAAAATTATTTTAAACTGCACAATTGATAACAATTTTCCTTTTTTTTTTTTAAGCTTACACTGTGGCTCACTTCAGTGTGTTGAACATGTGTGCTTTCTTTTTGCCTTTTTTTGGCCTGATGTTTTGTTTTACTCTTTGGCTATCATCTGTTTTCATTACTTTGCCTGAGTTTATTAAAACTATTTTTAAAAAGTCAAAATTACCCATTGTCCCACTCTCAGAAAGAATTAGTCTATGCTTTGGTATACTTGTTAGACAATTTAACAATGCATTGTGGATATCTTTTCACACTGTGATACAGAGAGACATTTAATGTTTTTTATATATATATATATATTTAGCATTTTAATGGATATCTAATACTAATATTTTAATAGTCTATAAGATTTTACTACTAACTTGTTGATGAAAATATAGGTTATTTTGTATCCACATGCTGCTGCCCAACTTTACAATCAGAGTACATATGTTCCTACAAGTAAAACTATTAGTCCAAAGGGTATTCAGATTTTCAGACTCTCACTAGCAATGTGTATGTCAAATAGCCTAAATACTCTCACCTATGGTAAGTGTTACCCGTCTTTTTAATTTTGCCAGTCTTACAAGTTTAAAAAAAACTACTACCAGGCAGCATCTGTAACTCAAATGGGTAGGGCCCCAGTCCCATATGCCCGAGGTGGCGGGTTCAAACCCAGCCCCAGCCAAAAAAAAAAAAAAACTACTACCATTATTTTGGTTTATATTTCTTTGATTATCATTGATAATCCCTCTTCATATTTATTATTACATTTTATTTCTTCTTTTATGGACTACCTCCTCATGTTCTTTGTTCATTTCCCGTTGAGAGGTGCCTTTTTCTTATATTATAGGTAGAGACTATTAGCTGCCAATATGCTTTTCCAGATTATCAGTGGTCTTTTAACATTTTCTTTCTCTTTCTTCATTTGCAAAATAGAAATTTTTATGTATTTGAATCTATCCAACTTTTCCACTGTGGTTTAGTCTTTTCTGCAGTTCAGCAGCCTAAAGCAGACAAAGTTACCTTAATTGCTGACCTATATCCTACACAGACACACACACATACACACACACACTCTGCAAAGGTACTGCTACCAGAAATCAATGTGAATTCAGAGCCCTATACCAATACCAAATCGTCCATTGTCATTACTGTAGAGTACTAAAGAAAACAGAAGCTCATTCTGGGAGGCCAAGGCAGGTGGATTGCCCGAGCTCACAGGTTCAAGACCAGCCTGAGTGAGAGCAAGACCCCCATCTCTAAAAATAGCCAGGTGTTGTGGCAGGCGCCTGTAGTCCCAGTCACTTGGGAGGCTGAGGCAAGAGAATTACTTGAGCCCAAGAGTTTGAGGTTCATATGAACTATGATGCACAGCACTCTACTGAGGGCAACAAAGTAAGACTCTGTCTCAAAAAAAAAAAAGAGACAGAGAGAGAGACAGAAAGAAGTCCAGGGAAGCAGAAAAAGAAAGCTCACTCTTAAGATAACCTGGATCTTCCCCCCAATTCTTAAAGTTTCCATAAGAGACACTATAGAGCAGTGGTTCTCAACCTTCCTAATGCTGCGATGTATTTTTCATTGTTACAAAGGGGTCGCGACTTATAGGTTGAGAACTGCTGCTATAGAGTATATTAAAAAATAAATAAGAAAATACCCCTTAAAAGAGAGTAATTCTTTACTACAGATTTAACTAATCATCCACCTTTTTCACTTTTCCAATAACTACTGTGAAATAAATGATGCAATGGGTTATTACCATTCTCACCCCTTAGCCTGTCAATTTGCCCACTTCCCTCCAGTCTCAAAAGATAAAGTCCTCACCAACCAACTCTCTTATTTAAGACTCTTTTTTGATAAATTTTCTGATTATAAAAATTACTATTTTAAACAGTATTATAATAATGATTACACAATGGTAAAAATTTACTGAAAGTCAAAGAACTATATACTTTCTAAAGGTGGCATTTTATGGTATATCAATTATACTCAATAAATTATATTAAATAAAAATAATTAACATCTAGTCAGGCGTTGTGGTGGGCATCTGTAGCCCCAGCTACTTAGGAGGCTGAGGCAAGAGAATCACTTAAGCCTAAGAGTTTGAGAGCTGCTGTGAGCTGTGACACCACAGCACTCTACTGAGGGTGACATAGTGAGACTCTGTCTCAAAATAATAATAATAATAATTAACATCATAGAAAAGTTAGGAAGAAAAGGAAAAAAAATCACCCATAAAACCAATTCCTTAATTCAATACCATTAATGTGGTAATCCTTTCTACTTTGTTTTCTTAAAAATGGTGTCTTGCTATGTTGCTCAGCCTGATCTCAAACTCCTGGAATCAAGCACTCCTACCACCCTAGCTTCCCAAATAGCTGGAATTATAGGTATAAGCCACAGTTTGCAATGGCTGCATTCTACTTTTTAAATAGGGTTTTAAAAATTGTAAAATGTACATATATTCAATAAAAAAAAAGTTGAGAAAAGTAGAAATACAAATAGAAATTAAAAATTAAAACATGCCAATATTCCACTCTTAAGAAAATTACTATCGTCTTGTCTTTTGCTTTTAGACAAAGTCTTGCCCTGTCATCCAGGCTAGAATGCAGTGGCATCATCATAGCTCACAGCAACCTCAGAGCCCTGGGCTCATGCAATGCTCTTGCTACAACCTCCCAAGTAGCTAGGACTACAGGCATGAGCCATCACACCCAGCCAATTTTTCTATTTTTAGTAGAGACAGGGTCTCATTCTTGCTCAGGCTGGTCTTGAATTCCTGACCTCAAGCAATCCTCACACTTTGTCTCCTCCAAGTGCTTACAGGCATGAGCCACCATATCCATCCAGGCTATTATTGCTATTTTGGTATATGTTGTTATAGCTCTTTTTCCTATAAATATACACAATGTAGTCTTTTCCTGTTATTATATTATGCTATCAACATCTTTTTATAACCAACTTTTTTCTTAGCAATTGTGGTGCACAAACACTAAAGTGTCCCCAAGACCCCAAACTCCATTTATCCCTTCTGTAAACTCCTCCCCTTGGAGATAAGTAGGATCTGTGACTTGCTGCTTCTATGCAAAAGAATATAGTTAAGGTAATAAGATGTCAATCCCACACAACATTACGTAAGAAGAAACCTATCTTACTAGGAGGTTTGCTGGCTTGGAGGTAGCAGTCATTTTAGGATGGCCCACGTGACAAGGAGCTGACAGTGGCCTCTGGCTAACAACCAGCCAATTACTCACATTCTTAGTCTGACAGCCCACAAAAATCTAAATGATGCCAACAACTATGAGAGCTTGAAAGCAGATCCATCTCAAACTGAGCCTCAGCTGATAAATGATGGCAACCTTGCAAGACCCTGAAACAAAAGACTCAGCTAGGCTATGATCTGATCTACATAAACTGTGAGATAATAAATGTTGTTTTAAGTTGCTAAGTTTGTGGTAATTCTGTTACATAGTATTAAATAATACAGCAATTTATCAAAACATTCTCATACTAATGAATGTCATTCCACAAAATATTTTTTAATGGCTGCATGGTATTTCACAGATTTAGTGTAGCTCATTTTACTTAAGTTATTCCCACTGTTGCTGAACATGTTAAGTTACTCCCAGTTTCCCAGCTGTAAAATAATATGCAATAAATATCCTTATACAAATGTATTTGCTACCACTACTATACTTTTTCAGTATAAAGACCAAGAAATAAAGATATGCATATTTTTGTCCACTTGTATTCTTGATCCCATCCCCCACCATACCATACCCTCAAGGTCTTTCATGTATTTCACCCCCTCCTCAAACTCTGGCTCTTTCCTCTCAGACTATAAACATTCTCAAATTTCTTTCATTCTAAAAAATAAAAATCTTCCTCTGACCCTAAATTTCTCTTTAATTACAGCCTTTCTTCTTAGCTAAAATTCTTTAAAAATTAATCCACATTAGCTATCTCTACCACTTCTCACTCATTCCTAAATATCCTATGTTAGTCTGCATGCCCTTATTGTGTTCTAATGATACTATTCTTACAAAAGTTGCCAATGATTTCTTAATTCCTAGACAAATTTCTAGTCTTTTTTTTTTTTTGGTTTTTCTTGGAGTGCTGAAACATTTGACCCTTTCTTATTGAAATTCTCTTTTCTCTTTGCTTCTCTTTTCTGTTTATTCTCTGATCTCTCTGCTCATTTCTTCTCTATGTTGCATAAGGTCCTATCTTCCTCAGTCTACCCCCGACTTTTAGTTTTCCATCAAATTTCATCTTGAGCCCTCTTTTCACTTTCCAACTATTCTGGGGAGTAGTACAATTTACCACACGTTGGCTAATAATGCACATATCTTAATCTCCAGCTCTAATTTCTACAAAATTCAACTTTCTATGGGATTTATAAGACTTGTATGTACTGTAAGTATTTCAAACTAAATCCATATCTCCACCAAACAAAACAAAACACAGTATTGTTCTTATATATTATTGATTTTGGTTGGTGGTACTAACATCTGCAGAGTCAACCAAACTTGAAACCCAACAGTCAGCATTAACTCTTCTTTCAATCACCAAATTATGCTAGTATATTTTTACCTCCATGTCCCTAAACCCTTCCTTTCTTCTCTATCCTCAGTCCCATCATATGTCCTTTACTATTACCTTCTTCAAATGGATCTTGCACAATGGTAACAGAATCATCAATCTAATTTTTTTTTATAGAAACTATCTTTTAGAGATTATACAAAAATATTTATACATGGAATAATCCCGAAGATTTGTTTCAAAATAATTGGGGGAGGGGTGAGAATATAGCTCAAACTAGATGGGCCATGAATTGATAATTATTGATACTGAATGATAGATGGAATGCATTATGTTCTTCTACATTACAAAAAATCAGGCCAGACAAGGTAGTGCATGCCTATAACCTAAGCACTTTAGAAGGCCAAGGGGGACAACTGCTTGAGGGTAGGAGACCAAGAACACCCTGAGCAACACAGCAAGACCCTATTTCCACAAACAAATTAGCTAGATGTGGTGGGATATGCCTGTGGTCCCAGCTACTCAGGAGGCTGAGGAAGGAAAACAGTTGGGAGTCCAGGAGTTTGAGGTTGCTGTAAGCTATGATAATGTCACTATACCGTAACCTGAGCAACAAAGTGAGACGCTGTCTCAAAAAAAATCCAAAAAATCATCTATTTAAAATGCAAATCATTAGCTCAGTGCCCATAGCATAGTGGTCACAGCGCCAGCCACATGCACCAAGGCTGGCAGGTTCAAGCCTGGCCCGGGCCAGCTAAATAACAACGACAATTGCAATGAAAAATAGCTGGGCACTATGCTGGGTGCCTGTAATCCCAACTACTTGGGAGGCTGAGGCAAGAGAATGGCTTAAGACCAAGAGTTTGAGGTTGCTGTAAGCTGTGACACCACGGCATTCTACCTACGGCAACACGGTAAGACTCTGTCTCAAATAAATAAATAAAAATAAAATAATATGCAGATCCTTTAATGTCCAACACACACACCTCTAAAATAATAAAGTCAATACTTTTGAAGATGGAAAGCAGGGCCCCCTCTTGACAAATCCTAGATCATATCTTGTACTTTAATAAGCCACTTGTAATTTCCAGAAAACCACTTATGTCACACCTTCATCCATTTGCATAGGCTGTTCTTTCTGCATGATACACCCTTCTGTCCCACAATTGCTTTACTAACTCATTCTTGGCAAGGCATAACCTCTTTCAGAACACTTTCTCTTAACCCTGCCCCCAAGAGTTAGATATGTCATCTCTATGTTCTCATAGTACCGTGTGCATGTTTCTATTATGGCACATACCTCATTGTATTGAAATTATTTGTCTCATAGAAAAAGATCATCACATCATATTTAATTGTAAGTACCATGTTCCCTGAATAAATGAATACCAGACAGAAATGGATAAGGAAAAAGAAACCATACAATAAAATATATTTATTATAGATGACCTCATCTGTACAACTAAGCAGTGACACAGACTTTAAAATCTTCCTTTTACAGTTATAAAAATTGTGATGTGTTCTGCCAGATGTAAAGGGAAAAAATTGCCATGTGAAGTATGCATTTAAAATGATTTCATGAGCTGGACTCACGCCTGTAATCCCAGCACTCTGGGAAGCCGAGGAGGGCGGATCATTTTGAGACCAGCCTGAGCTAGAGCAAGAGCCCATCTCTAAAAGTAGCTGGGTGTTGTGGCAGGTGCCTGTAGTCCCAGCTACTTGGGAGAATTACTTAAGCCCAAGAGTTTGAGGTTGCTGTGAGCTGTGACACCACGGCACTCTACCAAGGGTGACAAAATGAGATTCTGTCTCAAAAAAAAGAATAAAATAAAATGATTTCATATAATAATATCCATTTTCCAATAAAATAGTGACTTACGGCAACACAGTAAGTGTTTGAGACTCTGTCTCAAAAAAATAAATAAATAAAAGTAATAAGGAGAATTACTTGAGTCCAAGAGTCTGATATTGCAGAGAGCTATGACACCACAACACTCTACCAAGGGCGACAAAATGAGATTCTGTCTCAAAAAAAAAGAATAAAATAAAATGATTTCATATAATAATATCCATTTTCCAATAAAATAGTGACTTCTACTTCTAATTCAGATGTTATAATAACCTTAATATCATTATCTCAATATAAGAAAACATACACACCAAAATAGATTTAAAAGAATACTCAAAGCTCATTAAAGAGCTAATGTTACCTGGTGGGTATTTCACCTTAAGAGATTGTATCTTAGTGTTAAAAAATATGGAGAAGAAAGACCAGCCTTCTAGAGGACCACCTGGGTAGAGAATATGCAGGAGGGTTAGAGAAAACCCACCTGGATCCCAAGAGGTCTCCCCCTCAGGAGGAGAAAAAAAAAAAAATCTCAACCTGAAGTTTCATCATAATTCAATATAACTCATCAGAGAAGCAGCATTTCCTTCTAAACCATTTCTACTTACATGTGCCAAAGTATGTGGCAAGGGCAAACACCTAATAATTAAAAAGGCACAGACTTGAAAATGCAAATCAACACTTCTGTTAAATTTTTATGTACTTACCCTTAGAACACAGAAGTTAATTATGAGGGTAACTATATACCTATTATTCATACTTTCTCTCTTTTTTTTTTTTTTGAGACAGAGTCTCACAGAGTCACCCTTGGTAGAGTGTTGTGGCATCACAGCTCACAGCAACCTCAAACTCTTGACTTTCGAAGATTCTCGCTTCATTCAGCCTCCCAAGGAGACGGGACTACAGGCGCCTGCCACAATGCCTGGCTATTTTTTTTGTTGCAGTTGTCATTGTTGTTTAGCAGGCCCGGGCTGGGTTGAAACCCACCAGCCCTGGTGTATGCGGCTGACACCCTAACCACTGAGCTATGGGTGCCGAGCCTATTCACACTTTCTTTTTTTTTTTTTTTTTTTTGTTGAGACAGAGCCTCAAGCTATCCCCCTGGGTAGAGTGCTGTGGCTTCACAGCTCACAGCAACCTCCAACTCCTGAGTCTCCTGCCCCAGCCTCCCAAGTAGCTGGGACCACAGGCGCCCACCACAACGCCCAGCTATTTTTTTATTGCAGCTGTCATTGTTGTTTGGCGGGTCCGGGCTGGATTCGAACCCGCCACCTTAGGTGTATGTGGCTGGCGCCTTAGCCACTTGAGCCACAGGCGCTGAGCCCTATTCACACTTTCTAAAGAGAAATTCTTTCTAAAAGATGTTATTGGGCGGCGCCTGTGGCTCAGTGAGTAGGGCACCAGCCCCATATACTGAGGGTGGGAGATTTGAACCCAGCCCCAGCCAAACTGCAATTAAAAAAAAAAAATAGCCGGGCCTTGTGGTGGGCGCCTTTAGTCCCAACTACTTGGGAGGGTAAGGCAAGAGAAGTGCCTAAGCCCAAGAGTTTGAGGTTGCTGTGAGCTGTGATGCACGGTGATAGCTTGAGACTCTGTCTCAAAAAAAAAAAAAAAAAAAGATTTTATTTGAAAAATCTTGCATTTGGGAATCTCTCTAAGTCAGGCGTCCTCAAACTATGGCCGGAGGGCCACATGCAGCCCACCTAGGACATTTATCCAGCCCGCCAGGTGTTTTTGCCTGTCCTGCTTAACAGTCAACTCGTCCCAGGGCCTGTAGCCCTCCAATGGTCTGAGGGACAGTGAACTGGTCCCCTGTTTAAAAAGTTTGAGAACCCTGCAGTCTAAGTCAACACTCTCCTGCTTAAAGGCTAGGGTAGCACACCTGCAATCCTAGCACTTTAGGAGGCTGAGACAATCAGATCATTGAGCTCAGGAGTTTGAGACTGGCCTTAACAAGAGTGAGACCTACTTTCCACTAAAAGTAAAAAAAATAAGCCAGGCATGGTAGCACATGCCTGTAGTCCCAGCAACTCAAGAGGATAAGGCAAGAGGATTGCCTAAGCCCAGAAGTTTGAGGTTGCAGTGAGCTATGCTGATGCCAACTGCAGTCGAGACAGGGCAAAAGAGTAAAACTCTGTCTTAAAATTTAAAAATAAATAAATAAAGATTGTACTATTCAATGTTTTATGCTTGTTGGTGGTGCTTTCATAATGTTTTAACTCACCTGCATTGGCTTTAAGGTCTTCAGGAGTGACCATGACAACAAATCGAATTGCACGCTCATTTCGAAACATTTCATAAGACCACCTACGAATAGACCGCATGCATTTCACTGCAGCAATGCCATTGTTAGCAATAAGAACCTGGGAGGAGAGGTGGGAAGTGGAGAAAAAGGCAAAAAAAGAAAGGCAATGACAGAGGAAGAGATGAGAGAATTTTTATAGCTCTTTCTCTGAAAAGTCAGATTTTCAACCAAGAATTCTTATTCCTAGTACAAGATGTTAGGAGAAACCAACTCCCCCACAATCCAACCATAATTTGTACTGTTTTCTAAGCAAATAATTTAATATGTGTCAGGTAAAACTTACTGTTTCTAACTTCATTTTTTTAAAGTTTTTTTATTAAATCATAGCTGTGTACATTAATGCAATCATGGGTACAGTGTGGTGTTTTCATATACATTTTGAAATACTCTCATCAAACTGGTTAACGTAGCCTTCATGCCATTTTCTTAGTTACTGAGTTAAGACATTCATACTCTGCTTTTAGGAAGAGTCACTTGTACCCTTGTAGGATAAACCATAGAGGTGACCCCTCCAATCACCCTCCCTCCACCCATCCACACCCCCTCCCACTCTCCCCTATATTCTAAGGCTATAATTAGGTTATAACATTCCTCTAACTTCATTTCTTGAAGGGAAAAAATTCACAATTACTCAAATCCTGTGAATTGGTAGACTATTCTACCATACCACCATATCTATTACTAGAAAACAAACTTCAGAGGGATGATATGTTTGTTATCAAATAAGGAATGAGGGAAGACTAAACAGTGCAGTGCCATGCACCATTCTCTAGTGGAATAAACAAAGTGCATAGTCCTGAACATGTTTAAATACCCTGGAATCAATCACTTCTCTTGAAAATCAGGACTCTGAGGCCTCAGAATTGTAGAGACTGCCTCAGAAAGAAATATAGTGAAAGCATCACTTAATCCTGAGATGTCTCTGTAAACAAACATTTCATCTCATTACCTGTCTTGCGATCATACCTCTGAGGATAACATGAACTAACAGACCCATAATCTATTTTTATTGGAAGACTAATAGGAGGACAGCACTGAAGGAAAATCTTTAAGAGAAGAAATACAGGTCTCCATCTCTTAATCTTTAATCACTGCAAGCCATTTCAACCAAGTCATCCTCTCAGCTCTGACATGGTTTAGATAAAAATGACATAGAATTGCATTTCAAAATACCTGAGATCTCTTTAAGTATTTCATGTGGTATACTCTTTCTGAGTATCTCAAATATCTGGTGGAAGCCAGTGAGTCACAGTACATCAAACTGTTTAAGTCACATTTTCTGAAAATCTCTCTACTCCCTCAGCTCCCCAAACAACACTGTGGCATATTTCCCACAAGCTAATCAATTCTTCATACCCTGTCAGATCAGTACAGCCCCACCCTTTAAACTATAGATCCTTCAAAAAGAACTTTATAAGCATATTCCATCTCCTTAATTAGCTGTGACTATAATAAATTATTAGTGGTAAACACATATTAAGGAAAATAATGTAATTAATTACATTAACAGGATGCTAGAGAGGCAGACAGGGCAAGTCCGCATAAAGAGGCAAAGTCTCTGAAAATCTAAATATCAATTTTGAGCAATTCTAAACAATAAATCTAGGCATTAAATCTCAAATACTTTTTTTTTTAGAAACAGAGTCTCACCTTGTCGCCCTCGGTAGAGTGCCGTAGCGTCATAGCTCACAGCAACCTCCAGCTCTTGGGCTTAGGTGATTCTCTGCCTCAGCCTCCTGAGTAGCTGGGACTATAGGCACCCACCACAACACTTGGCTTACATCTCAAATACTTTTAACAAAATAATTTAGCAAGTTACAACTTACCTTCTCAATCACTTTATTTCCCCCAAAGCGTGTAACAAATTCTGCTGGAGAAGCCACAGTGAAATCTCGCTGAGAATCTATTTTCTTTCGGTCTCGACCTTGTTTTACTAGGTGCAAGCCAGACATACTAGATCTATAAAAACAGAGAAATCATTAAAGTCTGTAGGTAGGACTCCTTTGAACCATTTATATGTCCTAGACACTGCTTTTCTCTACTATACGTATAAGAGTACATTTTTTTTTTAATTAAAAATTTGGGGGCTCAGCACCCATAGCACAGTGGTTATGGTGCCAGCCACATTGAGGCTGGTGGATTCAAACCTGCCCCAGGCCAACTAAACAACAACAACTGCAACAAAAAAAAAGCCAGGCGTTGTGGCGGGCACCATTAGTCCTACCTACTTGGGAGGCTGAAGCAAGAGTTTGAGATCGCCGTGTGCTGTGACGCCATGGCACTCTACTGAGGGCAACATAGTAAAAGCAGAGCTAAAAGAATCTATCCTAGCTGCTCTGTGTAGGCCTCAGTCAAGCCTCAGGCGTTTCTGCTGTCTGCGTGTTTCTCCCCTGACATACCGGGGCCTAGATTGTAACCTAGTAACCTCCTTGGGTTTCTGTTGCCTTTGGGGCAGGTGGTCCGACTGGTCTCAAGGACCAGGGTGAATCTGACCTTCCCCCTTGAGCCCGGGACTTTGAGGATGATGTCATGTCTCTCTGTCTTATGACCCTCACGTGCACTCCCACCCTGTAAGGTGGATAAAAGAGAGGCAAGAGATTGGGGGGGGGGGGTTGGGGGGGTTGGGTTGGGTTGGGAAATACGCTGGTGTTCCGAGTACCCCGGCAGAATAAACCCGCTTCCTCTAATCAACTGGTGCCTGGAGTCTTCTGTCTGCCTTGGTTTCCTGCTACATTGTGGCGGGCACTTGCAGTCCCAGCTACTTAGAAGGCTGAGGCAAGAGGATCGCTTGAGCCCAAGGGTTTGAGATTGCTGTAAGCTATGATGATGCCATGGCACTCTACCCAGGACAACAGTACAGAAAAAAAACCATTGTTTTGTTTTAGAGACCAAAGTCTGAATCTGTTGCCCAGGCTGAAGTGGTGACCAGATCAGAGCTCACTGCAGCTTCAAACACCTGGCTTCAAGCAATCCTCCCACTACAGCCTCCCAAGAAGCTGGGAGTACAGCTACACATCACCAACACTCAGCTAATTTTTCTATTTTTCATAGAGACAATGTCCCGCTGTGTTGCCCAGGCTGGTCTCATACTCCTATCCTCTAGGGATCCTCCTGCCTCCACCTTCCCAATGTGCTGAGATTATAGGCATGAGCCACCGCATTGGCTCTGATGCTTTATTTAATTGGCAAAATTTTAATTTTTTAGTACTAACACATAAAATAATAGTGCTTCTAACAATCAATAGTGCTTTAGATTAGATGAAATATAGCACTGGAAATAGCATGGGTCTGGGTTCAAAATCCAGAGCTGTTCACCTAAAATCTCCAATGATCTCTGGCAAATAATGTAATCTTGTTCAGCTCTAGTGTTTTCTTTGTAAATATTCACTGTTCCAGTTATTTTACTCATTGTCTCTAAGCTCCACACTTATTTTTTTATGTTCTGTTTTGTGAAAATGGGGCTAAGATACTGCAAATTTCATTTCCAAAACTCCTGTGCTATATTTTTTCTATTCATTTCTGCCAATAGGAAGGCAAAAAGGTAAGAAAGAAGATTTTCTTTCTGTTTTCCTGCTCTTATCAGCATTGTTCTAGTAATAAAATAGTTAGTTCCAGCCTCTAGTTTACTTTAGCACTTCGGGGATGAGCCCTAGAGGTACGAGCAGCAGTAGATAGTACCTCTGAGGCAGAATATCAGCTTGGCAATGCTCATTCATCCTTTGAACCCTGCTGTTTGGAATTTTTTTTTTTTTTTGAAAGAGAGAGTGAGTCCTGCTTTGTTGCTAGAGCTTAAGTGCAATGGCTTCAGCCTAGCTCACAGCAACCTCAAATTCCTGAGCTCAAGCAATCCTCCTGCCTCAACCTCATAAGTAGCTGGGACTACATGTCTGCACCATCATGCCTGGTCAATTTTTTTGTTTTTGGTGGAAACAAGGTCTCACTCTTGCTCAGGCTGGTCTCAAACTCCCTATCTTAAGTGATCCTCCCACTTAGGCCTCCCAGAGTGCTAGGGTTACAGGAGTGAGCCACCACACCTGGCCTTGCTTGTCCCTATTAATCACCTGTCAGACTAGGCCTTCTTCATGGGATCTGAGCACCAGCTACTCAAAGCTTATTCCCAAAGGTCCAAGCACCAGTCCCCAAGGGCCTTCCCCCGAGCTCCTAGACTCTGGTAACACTATCTCTACCCTTTTGTCTTCCCAGCCCTAGGAGTGATAGCTGCTTCCTCTAGTTATTAACTCTGGGTTACTTCAGCATCCCTTTTTTTTTGGAGACAGAGTCTCATTATGTCACCCTTGATAGAATGCCTTGGCAGCACAGCTCATAGCAACCTCTAACTCTTGTACTCTAGCCATTCTCTTGCCTCAGCCTCCCAAGTAGCTGGGACTACAGGTGCCTGCCATAACACCCAGCTATTTTTTTTTTTTTGGTTGCAGTTGTCATTGTTGTTTGGCAGGCTCAGGCTAGGCTCAAGCCCACCAGCTTTGGTGTATGTGGCTGGCACCCTACTCACTGAGCTACAGGCGCTGAGCCTTAGCATTCCTTTTTTTCCTTTATTCTTCTAACATCCAAGTAAGTACTACTGAATGCCCTCTGTTTATAACTGTTAATGATTTCTCTTCCTGTGATTGAACCTGGACTGATAGACCCTTTGAGACAGTATTTTGAGGATTAAGGAGATAACAGATATGAGCTCCTTTATATGCTATTTAATAGACAGCTATTTTCTTTTCCTATTCCCATTTGTTCTTCCTTTCCCCCACAACTCAACCTTGACACTGCAGTAAATTATATTTTAAAAATAAAAAAGCATGATTAAAATCTTCCCACAAAGAAAATAGCAGGTCTAGATGGTTTAAGAGAAGTTCTACCAAACTTATAAGGGCAATTATCTACCAGACAGTAACTTCCAGACAATACAGAGAAAGAAATAAAACTCCCCATCTAGGGTAACATTGATAATAAAACTAGACAAAGATGTTACATGAAAGGAATATTTCAGGTCCATTTTACTTATGGTTATAGATGCAAACTTCCTAAATAAAATATCCTAATATACCGAGGTATTGGTGCAAGGATGGGCAAAACACTAGTCAAAAATATGTTACTCTGTGACAAAGTTGAGTTTGCCCCAGGTATGCAAGGATGGTGTAATTTTAGAAAATCTGCAAATGTAAAACTCTGCATATGAGGTTCTGGGAAGTAAAACAAAATGAAAAAAAATTACATTCATCAAGATTGCAATGGAATTTTGTTTGGGAGGCACCTTTGGCTTCAAGGAGTAAGATGCCAGCCCCATATACTGGGGGTGGCAGGTTCAAGCCCAGCCCCAGCCAAAACTGCAAAAAAAAAAAAAGATTGCAATGGAGGTTAAACTGTCATTATTTGGAGATGATATGATCATTTACATAGAAGACACAAAAGATTCCATAGACTTTTTTTTTGAGACAGAGTCTCAAGCTGTCGCCATGGGTAGAGTATGATGGCGTCACAGCTCACAGCAACCTCAAACTCCTGGGCTTAAGCAATTCTCTTGCCTTAGCCTCCCAAGTAGCTGGGACTACAGGTGCCTGGCTATTTCTTTGTTGCAGTTGTCGTTGTTTAGCTGGCCCAGGCCGAGTTCAAACCCGCCAGCCTCAGTGTATGTGGCCAGTACTCTACCCACTGAGCAACTGGCGCTGCCTCCACAGACAAATTATTAGAAGTAACAGGAGACCTTGGTCAAGTATTGAAGGAAAACAACAAACTCTCCTACTACTGTTAGAACACAGAACACTTTTGTGACCACCTGTATGGGGGGTTTTCTCCACAAACCAAAGAGTTCTGCAGCATGTATGAGCTGGGAGTCCTATAATCCAATTCAATTCTGACACTATCTACCTAGAGATAGGTATCAAATCCCACAAGTTAAGTCCCACAAGACTACTCCCCCAAATCACAGGTGCCAATTGCAAATACAAAGTTGTGGGACCGTACTTCTGACCGAATAACTATAAATCAGAGTTCCCATGACCCCCTCCTAGGGTTTGATTAATTAGAGCAACTCACCAAACTCAGGGAAATACTTTACTTATATGTTTACCCACTGTATAAGAAATGTATAGTAAGTATGTATTAGAAGCACCATAACAGACACACCAACTTCCATACCTTCATGGGTCCAGCAATCAGAAAGCTCTCCAAGGCTGGGCGTGGTAGCTCATGCCTGTAATCCTAGCACTTGGGAGGCTGAGGCAGTGGATTTCCTAAGCTCACAGGTTCAAGACCAGCCTGAGCCAGAGGGAGACTTCATCTTCAAAAATGGCCAGGTGTTGAGGCAGGCACCTGTAGTCCCAGCTCCTCGGGAGGCTAAGACTAGAGAATTGCTTGAGCCCAGCCCAAGAGTTTGAAATTGCTGTGAGCTGTGATGCCACAACACTCCACTAAAAGCAACAAGTGAAGAAGAAAACTCTCCAAACCCCATAGTTTAGGGATTTTTTTATGGAGGTTTCATCACATGGGCATCATTGATTACATACATGGCCACTGGTAATCAACTGACTTTTAGCCCCCCTCCCTCCCTGGACACTGAGGGTGGAACTGAAAGTTCCAACCCTTTAATCACAGGGTTGGTTCCCTTGCAGCCCACCCCTATCCAGAGGCTATCCAAGAGGTCCCCATTCACTAGTCATCTTATTAGCATATAAAAAGGCACTTATTACATAAGGGATTCATTCCTATGGTTTTAGGAACTTTGTGCCAGAAAACTGGACAAAGACTGTGGGTAGTATATTTCACAATATTAAGTGTCTAGATGTAAGACTAAAATACAAAAAGTCCAAAAACGGTATACATAGCAGATTATATACAGATTACAAAATCAAAAGCAGGTTAAAAATTTTAAATATACTTACTTTTAAGAGCTATATACAGACACAATAAAACTATATAAAAATGAAAACAAGAGACTATGATAAGCATGCAATTAAGGAAAATGGTTATCTGGGTCGAGGAATATAGGGAGAAGTGTTGAGGAAGAGATATATGGCTAGGTGCAGGTTATTGCCAAGTTGTTAAAACTAAAGTAAGTGCAATACTGGAGTATTCCATGAAGAATAGCATTTGATTGATGGGTTACAAAAAGGAACTGTTTATTCTCCTAACATTGGTGCATCAGATTCTTTGGTTTATTTTTTTTAATTTTTAGTAAAGTCTGTGAGTAACTGTGAATAACAATATGAATGACTATATGAATAGATCCCATTCCATCATTGCGTTATGTGGTGGGTTTTCTAATTTTTTTTTCAAGGGGAGAGACAGAGTCTCACTCCATTGTACAGGCTGGAGTGCAGTGGCCTGATCATAGCTCACTGAAAGCTCAAACTCCAGGGCTCAAGTGATCCTCTTGCCTCAGCCTCCTGAGTGAAGGGATAGAGAAGATATAAACCTAGAATCAATAATAAGGTGGAGAAGATCTTGGTCAGGAGATTTAATCAATAGTCTAGGGATGCTAAAGGAATACTCTTGAGGATCACTTGTAATTAGAGAACAGAGAAAAATAGAACTCTATCTTACTTTAATGGGATTTCTTCATATAGCCATATTTGTATTCTTATTCAGTTATTCACAGACTTTACTAAAAGTTTAAGAAAATTAACCAAAGAATCTTGCGTGCCAATGTCAAGAGAATAAGCAGCTCTTTTGTTCTAACTCATAGATCAAATGCTATTCTTCATGGAATACTATAGTATTGCACTATAGTATTTAGTATTTAGTTTTTTTGTTGTTTTTGTTTTTTGAGAGTCTCACTTTGTCATCCTGGGTACAGTGCTGTGGCATCATAGGTCACAGCGACCTCAAACCCCTGAACTCAAGTGATCCTGCTGCCTCAGCCTCCCGAGTAGCAGGAACTATAGCAGGTATCCTCAAACTATGGCCCGTAGGCCACATGCAGCCCGCCGGGACATTTATCTGGCCCTCCGGCTGTTTTTGCGGCCGCTGCCTGTCCTGCTTAGCAGCCGACTCATCCGGAGCCAGCAGTCCGGCCCTCCAACGGTCTGAGGGACAGTGAACTGGCCTCCTATTTAAAAAGTTTGAGGACCCCTGGACTACAGACACCAGCCACAACACCTGGCTATTTTTAGAGACAGGATCTCGTTCTTGCTCAGGCTAGTCTCGAACTCCTGAGCTCAAGTGATCCACTCATCTCAGTCTCCCGGAGTGCTAGGAGCTAGGATTACAGGCGTGAGCCACTGCAACCGGCCACAGTGGCTCTTCTTTTTTTTTTAGACAGATTCTCACTAAGTCTCACTATGTTGTCCTTGGTAGAGTGTGGTGGTGTCACAGCTCGTAGCAACCTCAAACTCTTGGGTGTAAGCAATTCTCTTGCCTTAGCCTCCCAGGTAGCTGGGACTACAGGCATCCACCACAACGCCTGGCTATTTTTTTGTTGCAGTTGTCATTGTTTAGCTGTCCGGGGCTGGGTTCGAACCCACCAGCCTCGGTGCATGTGGCTGGCACCATAATCACTGTGCTACAGGTGCCAAGCCCATGGTGGCTCTTCTTAACTTGCAAAACCACCATCTACTGGGTGATGACAAGAAGGGACAGCTCAAAGCCCAGCAGCCACTTTATCTACCAGACTTGAGGATAGACACAGCAAACACTACTTGCTTCTGCTGTTAACTCAATAAAAACACACTCTATCCTTCATAGAGACTGATATTTCAAAGCCATCAATCTACTAAAATTTTCTTCATCCTTTACCACCCAAGCATTTAGTTATCCTGCATCTAAAGTGGAACTTTAAAGTTAAGAAGGGCCTTAAAAAATGAGATCCTAAGGTAAGATGATTTGTCCAGGGCCACAAAGGAAGTTTGTTGCATACACAGACCAGAAATTCCCTCATTTCAGTGTTGGAACTTCCAACTATACCAGGCAACATCTCTAATGATAATAATAAACACCAGTGGTCCAGAAACTGTACCACAGCATGCATTTTTTTAAAAAATAAAAATTTATTTCCTTGTCTAAAATTGTAATGACTTAACATGAACTCATTTCTTTTAGGACCCAAGTTCGTGTATCATTTTCTCTGTATCAGACTGAGTAATAATATGGATGAAACTCAAAAACATCATGCTCAGAGAAGAAACCAGACATGAAAAAGTACATACTGTTTGACTAGGGGCAGTGCCTGTGGCTCAGTAAGTAGGGTACCTGCCCCATATACTTAGGGTGGCAGGTTCGAACCTGGCCCCGGCCTAACTGCAAACAAAAAATAGCTGGGAGTTGTGGCAGGGATCTGTAGTCCCAGCTACTCGGGAGGTTGAGGCAAGAGAATTACCTAAGTTTAAGCGCTGGAGGTTGCTGTGAGCTCTGACGCCATGACACTCTACCGAGGGCGACAAAGTGAGACTCTATCTCTAAAAAAAAAAAAAAAAAGGATAACTAATCTAACAGTACAGAAAGCTGATCAGTGGGTTGGAATTGGGGGAACACACTACAAAGGAGTATGGAGATGACGGAAATGTTCTTGATCTTGACCTTGACTGCGGTGATGGTTACATAGACATATGTGTCAAAACCATCAAACTGTATAATTAAAAAAGGTGAACTTTACTGTAGGTAAATTATACCTCAATAAACCTGGCTTTTAAAAAACCTCATTAAGTCTCAGCACCTATAGCTCAGTGGCCAGGGCACCAGCCACATACACAGGAGCTGGCGGGTTTGAACCTAGCCAGGGCTTGCCAAACAACAACGACAACTACAACCAAAAAATAGCTGGGCGTTGTGGTGGACACCTATAGTCCCAGCTACTTGGGAGGCTGAAGCAAAAGAATCCCTTAAGCCCAAGAGTTTGAGGTTGCTATGAGATGTGACGCCATGGCACTGTACCGAGGGTGACAAAACAAGACTCTGTCTTAAAAAAAAAAAAAAACAAAGAGAGAATAAATTTTAACAGAATCCCAAAATAACTCCTTAAATAGCAAACACATTCATTTCCCCTGTATGAAGCAAGGTTACATCTACAGGAAATGGAATAGTGAAGCCAAAAAAATGAAGGAAATTAGAAAATATGAATTAACAATGTAAATCCTAGAAAAACTGGACTAGAACTTTTAGTTCTGTTCTTCCTGTACAGAGAAAAATGACCAAATGTTTTTACTGAGCACTTTATTGTCTGCTTATACTTTCTGAAACATACTATGCTATTGTCAGCCTCTGGGCCTTTGTAGTTCTTTTTTTTTTTTGAAACAGAGTTTTGCTCTGTTGCCCAGGCTAGAGTACAGTGGAATCATCATAGCTCACAGCAACCTCAAACTTCTGGGCTATAGTGATCCTCTTGCCTCAGCTTCCCCAGAAAGTGGGACTACAGGTGCCTGCTACCAGGTCAGGCTAAGTTTTCTGTTTTTTATAGAGATGGGGGGGTCTCACACCTGCTCAGGTTTGCATTTCTTAATTCTGTCAGGAATGTCCCTTTCCTTCTTTGCCTGCCAATACTACTTCAATTTACTCCTCAAAATGTAACTAAACTCTCGTTTCTCCCAGTGAGCCTTTGCTAACACTGATTCCTCCAGCTTCAACCCTTAATGAGGAAGGTAACTGGGCTTTCTGTGTGCTATACCAGAACTTACACATACATCTTTCCTCCTAATTATACTGGATGCTACATGAGTTTACATGTAATAAATGTGTGTTCCTTGAGGTCAGATACTCTTACTCATCCTTTGAGGTCAGAGACTCTTATTTATTGCTATATGTCCATTACCAAAGGGTACCTGACACAGATACAAGCTGCTCAAACATTTTTGAATGAGTATTGTTAGGATGTTATTTATGAATTAGTAACAACTACATAAAAATGACCATTATTTCTGAGTACTTGTCATGGGATGTACTATGTTAAGCTCTTTACACACACTGTTGTATTAATCCTCCAAATAATGCCACAATGTTTGAGCACCATTTTACAAAGGAGAAAGGTGAGGCTCATAGGTATTAGTAACTTGCTCATGATCATAAATACAGCCACAGGTGACAAAATGGAGATCTGAATCTAGCCTTTCTGACTTCAAGCCCCTGCACTTGACCACTTCACAGCACTGCCTTGAGTTAAACTCTATTGAATACAGTCAATTAATAATTCATTGTATACCCAGAAGAAGAATTACACCTTTAGAACAAATACTAGGTTTAAAAAAAAAAAGAGGATGGTTTTGTAGAACAAATCTCTCCTATCTTTGCTGTCCATGTCTTCTAATGCTCATATAAAAACCCCAAATACAGCAGTGCCTGTAGCTCAGTGGGTAGGGTACTGGCCACATACACTGAGGGTGGAGGGTTTAAACCCAGCCCCAGCCAATGAAAACAACAATGACAACTGCAACAACAAAAAAAATAGCTAGGCATTGTGGCAGACGCCTATAATCCCAGCTACTCGGGAGGCTGAGCAAGAAAATCGCTTGAGCCCAAGAGTTTGAGTTTGCTGTGAGCTGTGACGCCACAGCACTGTACCGAGGGCAACAAAGTAAGACTCTGTCTCAAAAAAAAAAAAAAAAATACCCCAAATACAAGCTTACTACACTGACCAGTACAGAATTCAGTTGCCTCAAAAACTGAAAGAAAAGTTGAGAATGTTATAAAATAAATGGTACAGTTATACTGATCTGAGAGGACACAGACTAAATAAATTTCATCTTAAAGTTATGAAAAAGTTAAGATAAAACTGAATAGGGATGGCTTAGCGCCCACAGCTCAGGGAGTAGGGTGCCAGCCACATACACCGAAGCCAGCTGATTCAAGCCCGGCCTGGGCCTGCTAAACGACTAAACTGCAACCAAAAAATAGCCGGGCATTGTGGTGGGTGCCTATCGTCCCAGCTACTTGGGAGGCTGAGGCAAGAGAATCGCCTTAAGCCCAAGAGTTTGAGATTACTGTGAGCTGTGATGCCATAGTATTCTACCACGGGTAACATAGTGAGACTCTGTCTCAAAAAAAAAAAAAGGGGGGTGGGCAGTGCCTATGGCTCAAAGGAGTAGGGCGCTGGTCCCATACACCAGAGGCGGCGGATTCCAAACCGGCCCCAGCCAAAACTGCAAAAAAAAAAATTTAATAGGGAGTAAGGGGCAAGAGTAAAAGGCAAGTGCCTTTTGGGAAAAAATGTATTTTTTCATTTAAACTATAAAAAGGTGAAAATGTTAGTATGTTAACATAATTATTATCTGTAAGAAAGTAATTTTTAGGCTAGATGTGGTGGCTCACGCCTATAATGCCAACATGTTGGGTGCCTGACATTGCTTGAGGAAGATCACTTGAGACCTAGAGTTCAAGACTAACCTGAGCAACAGAGCAAGATCCTATCTCTGAAAAAAATCTTTTTAAAAATTTTAAAAAGCAATTTCTAAAGTCACACAAAACTTAAGCGCAAAGTTTGTGTATTCAATAAAAAACATGATAATGCATGTAATAAGCAAAGTTGAACTACTCTTAAGGAAAATTCAGATAGGTAGGTGGCTCACATCTGTAATCCTAGCACTTTCAAGAAAAGAGGAGGATTAAACCCAGCCTAAGCAACACAGCAAGACCTTGTCTCTACAAAAGTTGGAAAAATTAGGTGAGCCCAGTGGGATATACCTATTGTCCCAGCCACTTAGAAGAAAATCATTTGAGCCCAGGAGTCTGAGGTTGCAGTGAGCTATGACAACACTACTGTATATACTCTAGCCCAGACAAGAGAATGGGACTCTGTCTGAAAAAAAGAAAAAAAAAAAAAAAAAGAAAGGGAAGCCTCCTAGTTAAACACAGTAGACTGGACTTGGCACCCAAAGCACAGTGGTTACGGTGCCAGCCACATACACCGAAGTTGGCGGGTTCGAACCCAGCCTAGGCCACCTAAAACAATGACAACTGCAACAAAAAATAGCCAAGTGTTGTGGCAGACGCCTATAGTCCCAGCTACTTGGGAGGCTGAGGCAGGAGAATCGCTTAAGCCCAGAAGTTTGAGGGTGCCGTGAGCGGTGACATCACAGCACTCTACTGCACTCTACTGAGGATGACGTAGTGGGACTTTATGTCCAAAAAAAAAAGAAAATACAGTAGACAGAATGTCGGAATGTGAGTATTTTCCTCTGCTCATTTTGAAATACTTTGGGACACTTCAAAATGACAGGAACAGAATAAATAAGATACATGCCCACTTGGATTAAAAAAAAAAAAAAAAGAAGAAGATTCTATAGCAGATAGGACTGTCAACAAAATTCTGACACTGAACCAAAAGATGAATGTTTGGTAACTGAATTAAATTTGAGATTTCTTCTGTTTTGTGAAATGCTGAAGATGTATAAAAGCTATTATTAAGAAGCAAGTTGATTCCCCTAGCATACCATAGAGAGGCTCAAGGGTTGGAGCTACCACAGAAGACTAGAGGGCAAGATGAAGCCAAAAGCAGAACTGACTGGAGCTCTACAGTAGCAGCTGGAATAGAACACTCCAGGTGTCTGGACCCTCTTGATCTTTTCCTGCAACTACACAATTACTCTTTCTCCATCTCCAGCCTTCTTTAAATTTACTAAAGTTAACGTCTGCCAGGGCAGGACCACAGAAGCCTTAGATACAGTGGGGAATGGGAGCAGCATAAGAGAAGTGTTGTGCACTAGCACATAGCTAAGGGCAGAACTGAGGTGATATGATGAAAACAAAAGACCATGTATAAAGATAGACCTCAAAATCTCTACCTCTTACTTATCTTTTCTCAGGAAGCTATTAGAGGATGTCTTCCAAAATGATGGGGCGAGTCAAGAAAGATATCAAGGGCTCAGCACCTGTAGCTCAAGTGGCTAAGGTGCCAGCCACATACACCTAAGGTGGTGGGTTCGAATCCAGCCCGGGTCCGCCAAACAACAATGACGGCTGCAACCAAAAAATAGCCAGGCGTTGTGGTGGGCACCTGTGGTCCCAGCTACTTGGGAGGCGGAGGCAGGAGACTCGCTTGAGCCCAGGAGTTGGAGGTTGCTGTGAGCTGCAATGCCACAGCACTCTACCCAGGTAGATAGCTTGAGGCTCTGTCTCAAAAAAAATAAAATAAAATAAGAAATAAAAAATAAAAAAAAAGAAAGATATCAAGACAGGGTCTTATTATGTTGCCCAGGCTGGGCTTGAACTCCTGGCCCTCAAGTGAGCCTCAGCCTCCCGAAATACTGGGATTATAGGTGTAAGCCACTGTGCCTGGCCAGCTCAGTTACTTTTCACTCCTTTGACTATCAGTGGAAGTTTTGCTTGGTTTTCCCCCAAGAGGATAGAAGAGGTAGAGAAAAGGAAAAGGATGATTGTCCTAAAGATATACTTTGCCAACTCAGTGTTTTTTATTTTCTCTTATTGCCTATGTCTAGTTTAATTTCCAGGTAATTTCATTCAAAATTAAAACTATAGATTACAAAACAAGCAAACAAACAAATCAAAAAGATTATGGAGGTATCTTTAAGGTCTGTTGTCAAGCAAATCATTCAGGTCTTTTATGTCAGCCCTCTGCTGGGAGGCTCAGACCTGCAAGAGGCCAGAAGGTCCAAGGAGCCTAATTCATTTCCTCCTCAACCTGAGTTCTAGTAGTAAGAAGAAAGATCCTAGGGTAAGGGAGTTCATTGTCCTTCCTCAACAACTCTAGTCTGGTCACATACCAGAACAATTGCAGCAGGCATCTTTCCAGGCCCCAGAGAAAAAAGTCATATGCAAAACTACCTTCAACAGGATGCTACACACTACAAGAACATTTCAATATCTTTCCTTCACAACAGTTGAGGAGATAACACTCTTGAAATACCAGCCAAGTCCCAAGAGCAAATGTGACCCATGCTGAGATCCCTTAATGTAGTAATAGCATAGCAAGGTCTGTACAGGGGTGCTTGCTTTCAACATAGCTACAAATATCATACACGGGCTCAGGTATCTTTTGTTCAAATTCTAAATGTCAAGTAAAGGTTTAGAAAATCAGGACAAATAAATATGTTAGTTTTTATTCATGTCCTTAAACAGAAAAGCTGCCTTTTATAAACAAAAAAAATTATCACATCAAATAAATTCCAGTAAGTGCCTTACTATTTTTTTAAAGGTATAAGCCAGGCACCATGGCCCACATCTGGAATCCTAGCATTTTTGGAGCCAGGAGTTCAAGATCAGCCTGGGCAACACAGCCCATGCCTATGTCTACAAAAACATTTTTAAAAGTTAGTAAAGCGTGCTGGCATGCACCTATAACTAGTTACTCAGGAGGCTGAGGTGGGAAGATCACTTGAGCCTGGAATTCGAGGTTACACTGAGCTATCATCACACCACCACACTCTAACCTGAGTGATACAGTGAGACCCCATCAATTAAAAAAAGAAATAAGACATGAAAAGGGATATATTGCCCAAAATGGCACCCTAAAACTTACCTTTGAAGCATATAATACCTTATCTCCTTATTTTCCTCTGGAGAACCCTCCATGCCAAGATGACAAAGGAATAAAAGCTTTTTCTTCAGCTTTCAAAGTTGTAAACACAAACCACAGATCCTCTGCCTACTGCAGCTGTTTAAAACCCAGGGGGACAAGAGATACTATGCTACTTCTTGGCCCTGCTTCAGTCAGACTAGAGTATTCCTGATGGCCTCAAATTTTGATCTTTTTTTATCTGCTTCGTCCTCAATTGCCATATTTTCCCACCTTTCTTCCTTTTTGCATTTTCCGCCTACACTTGGTTTATATACAGAATTAGTTGATTTCCCAGAAGGACTAAGAGAAGGAGAAATATAAAAACATGCATAACTAGAAAATAGGTCTTAGCAGCTCTGCTTTAGCTGGAGCAAACATGCTTTAACAACAGTCACTTTCTTCTGACAGTCACCAGAGAAAAGCTCCACTGCCGCTCCTGGCTGCCAGGAGCACATGACAGGGAAGGCTCAAGGCAAAAAGAAGACAAAGTTTATCAGGACAACTAAGCCAGAAAATAATGAGGTCACGAAATCCAGAAGGAGGAAGAAAGCACAGCCTAAATAGGTAATTTCTAAAATCCAATCAAAACAAATAATACTTATTGTCAGACTGCAAGACAACAGAAAGCAGGTCAGGAGGGGAAAGAAAGCAAGTACAAAGCAAACATGTCACTATGAAGGAACTCTGAATAAAGGTGGGAGCTATAATTCTAATTTTCAGGCCAAAATAGTGATATATCTAAACTAAGATTTCATTCACTAAAGCTTGAGAATAAGAGGGGAGCCAGTATAAAAGGGATATCAAAAAGATATGGATAAAATCCTTAAAAGGAAAAGAGACCCAGACAAATATTTTGGAGGTCTAACCTAGTTTAAGCAGGAGAGAAAAATCCCACCTAGAAAGACAATTGGGATACATGTATTACTACGAAAGCAAATTTGCCACAGACAGATCCTTTAAGAAAAAAACAATGGGCTGGGCCCGGTGGTTCACATCTGTAATCCCAGCACTTGGGAAGCCAAGGCAGGTGGATTGCCTGAGCTCACAGGTTCAAGACTAACCTGAGCCAGAGCAAGACTTCATCTTTCAAAATAGCTGGGTGTTGTGGTGGGCACCTATAGTCCCAGGTACTTGGGAAGCTGAGGCAAGAGAATCGCTTAAGCCCAGGAGTTTGAGGTTGCTGTGAGCTGTGATGCCACGGCAGCCTACCAAGGATGACAAGTGAGATTCTGTCTCAAAAAACAAAGAAAAAGAAAAAAAACAATGGCTGACTATTACACAATAACATCTCTTTGTTTTAGCTTTTAATTATATAGATACTCATATTTCTTCCTTCTATTGAGGGAAAAAAATGGCAAAAGAAAAGGTTTAGAATCGGTAGTGCCCTTAGCTCAGTGGATAGGGCGCTGGCCACATACACCCAGGCTGGCGGGTTTGAACCCTGCCTGGGCCAGCTGAACAGCAATGACGACTATAGCAACAACAACAAAAAAATAGCCAGGCATTGGGGCAGACGCCTGTTGTCCCAGCTACTTGGGAGACTGAGGCAAGAGAATCGCTTAAGCCCAAGTTTGAAGTTGCTGTGTGCTGTGACGCCATAGCATTCTACTGAGAGCAACATAGTGAGACTCTGTCTCAAAAAAAAAGAAAAGGTTTAGAATCTATAGAATGACAGCTTCCTGGCATTAGTCCTCAGGACTGGTACAACTCACCTGAATCATATCTAACCTGAATCACACAACATAAGAAAATTTTTCTCATCAAAATGCTAGATAGAAGCCAGGCACAGTAGCACATCCCTATAGTCCTAGCTTCTTGGGAGGCTGAAGCAGAAGGCTCCCTTGAGCCCAGAGGTTTGAGTCCAGCCTGAGCAACATAAGGAAACCTCATCTTAAAAAAAAAAAATGCTAGATAGAAATAGTTAATAATCTGATGCCACCCATGCTTTGAACCTATTAATTTTCTAGAAAAATCTTCTAAAACAGAAGTACACAAATGACCTGGAGCATAGAAAGAAATGATCAAATAGAAGATAAATGATTAAGACAAATCCTTCACATGGCATTCTCTGCACATTAACAAACAAACGAAAAAACCAAATATTGCTCTTAGTATATTCAGGTGACCCAAGTAGAAAAGACTCAATCAAGCCTCCCAACATGACAACCAGTGTAATAAACAATGGAAGTCCTGGGTTGTTCTCTGGTCTGTACTTTGCACCATCCCTTCCATATAGTGCCAAAGTCCATGAAGTTAGACAAGTTTAAACTTTTAGAACCTTTTTCCTTTAAAGAACCAAGCTGACACAGAGGAGCCCTTCTATCTTTACATCACTTTAGAATAACCTGTTTCAAAAATAGAACACCAGAACCTTTGTTCAGGACAGTTACAGCAGCACAGATATAGAAGCTACTCAATTTTACACACATCTAGGTGTCCACAGATGTAGGCCATTTCCAAAAGAAACTTGTTATACAAGTTCACCATTTCATAATGCAAATTAAGCACTGAGTGTAGAATAAGGCAGGGCATTTTGCACTCAAGTGTATCAGAGAAAAATACTTAAGAGGCAAACTCAATAATCAACTTATGCTGTCTTTCACCAAGGGCACCTTTCTACAACAACCAAATACTAACACAGCATACCTGGATCCAAAAGCAAAGACAGAGTTCCTACTTTTTTATGGACGCTGCTCACAATTTCTCTGTAATATTTGAACACAAGAAATAAAAAGCGACATCTATTTCTCCAAATTCAAAGCATCCCCATTTTAATCTACCATGAACAGAGAGACTCCAAGCTACACACATACCTGGCATAAAGTCCAACTAGAAGCCCACATTGATCCCAGCATTGTAACATGCCTAGCACCAAGGATGATATAGCAGTTTATGCAGCAGACAGTGATGCATTTGCTGGCTTGACTGCAACACAGTCTGAGTTATACTGCAGCATACACTGTTGAGAGACTGTTTTACATTAGGGCTTTTGCAAGCAGAGAAATCTTGGATCAGGATGACCACATATTTATAATAAACATTTCTTTGTGGACTCTGAATTTCGTTCCATTGAATTATATGCATAGCATTGAAGCAAGTCACACAGTCTTGGTAAGAGCGGCTTGTAAAGTATATGTCTTCCAACTTCACTCTCCTTTTTCAAGACTGTTTGGCTATCCTAGGTCCTCCTGGGTTACCATGTAAATTTTAGAATCAGCTTGCCTAATTCTCGAAAGAAAAAAAAAGGCTACTGGGATTTTAACAAGGACTGAGAATTTACACATTAATTTAGAGAGAACAGCCATCTTGACAACATTGAGTCTTTCAATCCATGAACATGGACTGCCTCTCCATTTATTTAAATCTTAATTTCTATCAATAATGTTTTATATTTATTAAATAATAGCTGTGTACATTAATGTAATCATGGGGTATATATCATTTGAAATATTTTTATCAAACTGTTTAATATAGCCTTCACCACATCTTCTTAGTTATTGTGTTAAGACATTTATATTTGGCTCGGCGCCTATGGCTCAATCGGCTAAGGCACCAGCCACGTACACCTAAGGTGATGGGTTCGAATCCCCAGCCCGGGCCCGCCAAACAACAATGATGGCTGCAACCAAAAAATGGCCGGGCATTGTGGCGGGCGCCTGTGGTCCCAGCTACTTGGGAGGCGGAGGCAGGAGACTCACTTGAGCCCAGGGAGTTGGAGGTTGCTATGAGCTGTGATGCCATGGCACTCTACCCAGGGGTATAGCTTGA